>NDFZ01005241.1:223-44532 GCA_002192655.3 Mamestra configurata
ATACTGCAGAGTGCGGCAGGTGCTCTGCAGGGGAAGCGCTAACGACTGGACTCCCTCCAGCCATGCATCCTCTCACCGCGCTTCAGAGCTTAGGATTGGGGGTTTTTTATCTTAGAGGTATCCTTCCTCTGGGCCGGGCGGTTAAGCCGAGCCCCCGACGGCGGCATTAAACATGCCTCCGTCCGCTGTCCGGACAACCCGACTCAGCGGACCCGTCGGGAACTCTCTCTTCAGGATTGCTCCGTGAAGAGAGAGCAACTGCCGCTTTGGTGCGCCTGCACCGCAGCGGCATTGGTCGCATCCTTCGCCAATCGACGACTGTCGATCGGACAGGAGCGACCCCAACTCAGACGTTCCTCCACAGTGCCCTCTGATAATCAGAGGGACACGTGGAGGAACCGTCGTGGAGCAACAAAAGCTCCCCCTCCCCCGCAGAAATCCGCCACAGACAATAGCCCCTCCGACATGGAGAGACTATTGGCCGTGCCCAGGGTGCACCGGCCCGACAACTGCTCTTTCCCCCGAACGCATTCGAAAGGAACCAGCAGCCGTCAGGCACACGAGGAGGTTTTCTGCACGCACCCCATGACTACGCACTCCTAGAACAACCTCTATAGGTATGTGAAATAGGTTGGAAAGTCCCGCAACTTCTTTTAAAAAGGGAGGATCCTCCAACCACACGGGTTTTGTGTCTGATCTATCCGATTGTTGTCGGCCTTTTGTATATCTCCAAATCGCACGAAGAACTTTGATACCTCGGTGTAAGATTTGTGTAACGTTATATCTTTTTGTAGTTTGTATGTGGTGGTACAGATGTCGCTACAGTAGGTCGCACTTCGGTGGTTAAACAACCCGTATGAAGTAGATATGAACGCCGTGGCGATTTTTGACGGCGGTGGCGTGGAGGTAAATTTTCCTCGGCGGCGGCGGCACGGCGGTGCGGCGCTCATACTTAACATAAAACAATCGCTGTAGGAGCGTTTCTTTTGGCTGCCTTATAAAGAAAATACTCTTCTGTCGGGCGGCGCGAAGTCATAAAAAAGAAAACTTTCTGCAAATTTAATTTGGGCTATGCCCCTCATTGTCATCGTCAGTCTACAGCAGTCCATTGCGAACATGGCGTTTCCAACTGCCTTTCATTCATCTCCATTCTCGAGAACTCTTATCCAGCTGATATCACCCTGTGAATATGTAATCCCTCGGAGCATAGTATTTTCAATAGCTTGCTGAGTTACCGGACCGGAGTTCAAAATCCATAGTGACGGCGGCGCTTATATCTAGTATGAAGTGGCCTCTTATTCTATTGAAACTGGGTACTACGTCAAGCTAGACAAAAGTCAAAGTGTCTCCATCAACATGCGATCAGCAGTTACACCCCAAAAAAATATCCCGTAAAAAACGAAATAAACCGATAAACACGACAATAACGAAGGGTTTCCTCCTACTCATCGCGGAACCCTAACAAACAAAAACAGAAAACTCCGCAGAGATTGGAATCCAGTTAGTGAAACCAAAGTAGAGCTTCGCAATCGAATTCGGCGCTTCTTAATTGACTTTTGACGTTGTTTTGCAATGTCAATATATATTTCAACTTCATAATTTGTTTGAGGAAACTCTCGATAAAGGGAAATCCGGTTATTGATTTTAAAAATGAGGTCAATAAAAACCAGCTAGCATAATGGAAGCTCGCAGCAGTGTGGAATTCTCACATTTGTAAACAGGGCAACATTACTATCTGTTGCTCTGTTTACAAATCTGAGAATTCTGTCTTGTGCATATGATGCAGTAAGTCTTTTAATCATTTTGTTCCAATCTGAAGTCAACACGAACTAAATCTCGGACAGAAACTAGTCTTATATGTAGCGTTGCCAGACGTTTGGATAAAGCCGGACACAGTCAGGCTTTTTGGTTGTGTGTCCGGCCAAATTAGACGGTGTTCGGTCTGTCCGGCTTTCGTTAGGCTTTATTATTTTTCAAGTGTTGATTTCCGCTCCGCCTATCTCACCTTGTATCGCTAGCTAATTTCTATAATTGCAATAGTATTAGTCTGTCTTCTATTGCAATGATAGAAATGAATATTTTAAATAAAAATATTTTAAAATGAATGATTACAAATAAAGAAGACTGATTCATACAATATTATTGTTGATTTATTAGAATTGAAGGTAAATTTTACTAGTTTTTCTGGAAAAAAATTGTCGTGTTATACTTATGTAGGCCGCGTTCCCACTATGTTGTGACGACAGATTATCGTGTCGTTTAAAGCGTCGTGGCTTGTGTATTTAAATGGAGATGTTCACATATAGGACGACACGATTAACCGTCGTCCACGACTTTTTTCATACAAAATGTATGTGACAGTCGTCCAATGATAAAATCGTCACGACATAGAGGGAACGCGCCCTTAGACTAAAAAAATAAGGTTGTCCCGTGTCCGGCCTTTTTATCCAAATGTCCGGCTAAACTGGCTGGTCTGTCCGGCTTTTCGTTTTGAAGAGCTGGCAACCCTACTTATATGTATATTAGAGTGGCCTATCCCACAGGACAACAAAGAAATAACTTACCGTTTAGAATTCTTGTAAGAATAAAACAATGCCTCAGTAGCAGGGAATAGGAATGGTGTGTACTAACACCATCAGAATCAGACGAGCTCTTTTGTTTTGAACTGAAAGTAAATAACAATGAAATCTATGAAATGTTAATAAGTAGGTAATGCCTATTATGAAAAGGTACTATAAACATCGAATAATATTTAACGATCGTAACAATCCAAAAGTTAGACCAGAGTCAAGAGCAAACTCATCTCTAATAAAAAAATAAAAAAAAAAAACAAACTACCTACTCACATAAAATATGAAAAAAAATACTAGCATGTCCAAAATACCGAAAGAGATAGGTACCTACCGTTTTTGTAACATTTTACTAATGAAACAGTAATAAAATCATTCTGACGGACAAACACGTAGATCGGGCACCTACCATATGTTACGGTAATGGTTCATATATTTACTTTAGCGCCAGTATTTCACGTTCATATGCAATGCAACGTTGCAGAATTGCAGCCGGACTGATCTATTTTAGTAGAACACCGGCTTTGTTTCGACTAAAAGCCTTTTTATTGTGAGTGATGATCCTCATAGATACTGTCAGAAAATGTAACTGTGCTTTTATTGAGATTTTTTACCATCTTTTAAAAAGAGGTTTTCAAATATACTGTCGTCATTATCATTTCAACCAAAAGTCGTCCATTGATTTACATAGGCCTCCCAAAGAGTCGCCACATCTCCCTTGCATTCAGCGGTTCATAGATTCGGGTACACGATCACTTCTCTAAAACCTTTCGACCGCATCGACTATCTCTTCTGCGACCAATGTGTCTATTGCACCTAATTTTTTTTATCGTGTAGTTTATCGAAAACATATAGTATTTTTGACATATCTCCACCATTTTGCGTGTTTACTACTCTTTTGTTTAGACCAGTCAAATGATAAAAAATACGACTTATTTCTAAACCAATATGTAATAAACAGTTATTGATGTTGACAAAACACCTTAGAAATGCTAAACCTGAAAGAACATGACAAGATTTACATTTAGACAAACTCGCATTTTTTTTAAATAATCGCTCAACAAAAATAGTTTTGTAGCAAGGAAAGCGAAAACGATGTTATTTCATGCCCGGACGTGTACTAATGTGTTTTTCCAGTATGCATAGACAATTTATCACTTTCCAGGAATAGGTGGATATTCTAAACTGCAAAGGTATATATGTAAGTTACCTACCTACCTAAGTCTATTTTGGAGTCTAGAATTCAATTTGGATTAATCTACCTACACTCACATCTATGTTCTATTCTGTTTTTCTCTATGGCAATTGGCGCCGTTTTCTACGCTTTTATTTGTAACAATCATTCGTCAATAACTTTCATTTTAGCAGTACAATGACAATCATGCTTGGGTCATTGTGAAAACGAATCTGAAGGCCAATTCTTGTACTTCAAAAGCGTTTAAATTCTATTCTCAATGTCATTTCAGCGAAAATCAATATAAAAACTTGTCAAAACGGCGGGAAATTTAAATGTGTTTTTGACAGTTTGTGACCGCGATTCGAATACGAACGTTACCTAAAAATACGAGAACTGCCCCCATAAAAAGGCAATGGATTCTTTTTTAGATTTCAGTTTTTTTTTTAAATAAGCCTACAAAGACCATCGCTCCGTGCATCATATTCAGCTGAAACCGGATAAACTGAAAGTCCATTCTGTAATTTTTAGGAAAGACAGATAAATAACTAGATACCTATAGTAAAAACTTATAGTAGGCCTGTGTCCCTGAATCAAAGATAAATAAAGAAATAATAATATGAGATATTAGTGAAATGTGACTCACTTGGGCGCCGCCGCGCCGCCGATATTTATTCTGTTAATGTATTTCGATATTCCAATGTATATGGTATAAGTACAATGTTTGCGTATACGGTATACGTGGCAGGCGGTGTCTCCCACGGGGATTACAAGGCTTTTACATCATATTGGAGTGTGTCGATTGAAAAAACAGATTGCAGGTAACGTACTTATGTACGTTTTTTTAATGTAAATGCTTGTCAACATAAATTTTGGGAACTCGGAGCTCACGTGAAGGTGCACTGGAATTTATTTTATTATTTTTGAGACTTTTACCGACATTGATCACTTTATTTTTTAACAGCCGCACGGGTCGATCTTTAAGGTTAAGCAACGCTTGCCGAGGTTGGTCTGTGGATGGGTGACCATCTTAACATACCGAGACTCCTCCTTGCCTCGGAAAGCACGTTAAGCCGATGGTCCCGGCTGTCATTTGTAGATCTTTGGCAATCGTTACGGATAGTCAGAAGCCAGATAATCTGACACCAGTCTTGCCAATGAGTACCGTGTTACCCAGTTAATGGGTTGTGAAGGTCTGATAGGCAGCCCAGCTCCACGTAAAATACTGGTATTCAGCTGAATCCGGTTTGACTGGAAGCCGACCCCAATATAATTGGGAAAAGGCTAGGCAGATGATGATGATCACTTTATTTTTTATTGAATACGCCATTCTAATGCTAATGTTTCATTAGTATAATAAATCTTTCAATACCTACTTTACAGACGATTTATGCCCAGTTTTTGAGGCCCCTAGATAAACCTTCAGTCATAAATCTAACGTAGTTTCTATAGCTATTGATTCAATAAGTTTTCTATAATACATTTTCTGTCAAAAGAAAATCCTTTATGAGCATTATACGCAAAACTTCAAGATTGATAGCTTTTTTCAAGTACTTAAACTCTGACTTTACAATACCTGCATCAGAAAAAGTATTGGAAGAAATAGAAGAGCTATCGTTATAAGCGCTATAGTATAAAGAAGACATTCATAATATTATCTCCATATAATTCTTACTTGTAAAAAACTTATTTCCCAATCCAAAAACATCAGGAACAGAATACTTAAACCTAAACTGCCCTGCAGCCGCTCAAACCAGTTACTGCGTACATTAGTTACCTAATTTGGAGGCCAGCCAGGCAATCTCGCCATGTATCGGCGAACAACGACTACTTATCATACCGCAAATGAGCCAACATTCTACAAGCAGCAGGAGAAAACTTTGCCCACAGACGTGTTCACTTCGCCCAGGAAATTGGAGTTCAACTTCGTTAATTTGTATCTTTTGTTGTATTTTGAAAGGGATCTTTGCGGGGAGGGATTTGAGTTAAGAAAGGATTTAGCTACAGCTGAGGGTATGGCGTTTGGAATATGATGTACCTATTTTCTAAGCCCATTTGAAGGAACGCTCCAATCCGAGTGAGTGCCAAGGCAACGAAAAAAATATAGTATCTTCACACACGGTCATCCGATCCCAAACTAGGCAGAGCCTGTGCTATGGCAACCAGACAACTAATAAACACACATATATTTCTAAATACATACATATTATAGACAAATTACACCCAGACACAGAACAAATTTTAATGATCATGCTCATCACACAAAGATTTGTCCTGGGTGTGAATCGAACACGACCTCCAGTTTATCAGGCAGGGTCACTAACCACTCGACCAACAGGCCAGCCAAAAAACCCTCGATAATAACACTAGATATGCAATTAATATCATATTAATAATAATGTTTGCTAAATAAACTACTGATAACTGTCTTCTTCCATGTAATAGAGTCAAGTGGAGTTAATTACCTAGAAAACGATGGGTAGAGATTAAAGTTATTCAAAACCATTAAGACAACAATTTTAAAATATGTTTAGGATAAGAGATACAAAAACAGTTATTTAAATACGCACTAATTAGGTTAATATTAATGATGTTATTGAAAAAAAAAACAAGCGATCAGCACAGCTGACGTCGCTACAGTTATTTAGATAATTAATTATTTTATTGTACCTCACATAGTAAAATATGGAATAAATATTTAAACAAGTGGGTAGGTAAATTAAATTTTTTGTTTTTATTGTATTCCAGTAACGTTGTTTGTTATTTCAGACGTGTATGTATAATACTCTAAAACGACGAGCTGTGTCTTAAATGACCACGTAAAAACCGACCTTATCTTGTTCAAAATAACAAAAAAAATTGACGCGTTAATGTGTTATTTTTAACCTATCTACAAAATAATTATCATTTAAAACTTCATTTGAAATTAGCATTTTTTTTGGTAAGCCCAAGTTATATTTAATTAGGTTCACAAACCATGCAAAATTTCTCTTAAGGTACTACTGTTATACTGTACAACTAGCTTAATCAGCCGTTTCATTAAAAGCCTAGCCTTTTCATTGAACTGCGCCGTTTAACACTTTCAGTGCCCACTTATGTCGCTGATTAACACTTTCAGTGCCCAGAACTCAGCATATGGGTCGAACAATAATTTGTTCGTGTGCCCACGATGACGACTCGGCTGCCGATTTCGTGTGCCCACAACTCGGCAGCAGTTGTTATGTGTTGCGACGACTCGTGGGCACGAACAAATTATTGTTCGACCCATATGCTGAGTTCTGGGCACTGAAAGTGTTAATCAGCGACATAAGTGGCACGGGCAGGGCAAGTCATTTAACAATATTACTAAGGTCGCTGAAAAATCGGCGCAGTTGAATGAAAAGGCTAGGCAACTAATTAAACGGCTGATTGAGCTGCGACATTTACGGAACCAGCGCTGGGGCTCTGTCTCACACACGAGTCCCAGCCTTATGCTGAGCGATAGCCGTTTTGCGCGAATGTGACGCATACCTTCCCAACTGGCATAACTTTTGTAATTTTGTTTATTTTATTTTTTGGTATGCGTCATGCTTGTCGCAAATAAACTCTTTTTCTTTCTTTCTTTTCTTTTTTTCTTCTATTTGCCTACGAAATAAATACCACACGGTGAAAACTTAGAAATTAGCAGCTCACTTGTTGTTCTCTTCAAATGAGCCTTCACGGTAATGTGTAAACGCCCTACAAAATAGACCAGATGTAGACTATGCGAATGAAACCGCTATCATTCATTACCAGTGATCGGGATATATATAGTATATTTACCTACAGTTCGCGGAAGTAAGTAACATAGAGTTGATAATACCTCCTCTAAAATCCCGGAATCGTTAACATGACGATTAAATCCCGGGATTTATGAAATTGCAAATCACTTATTGCGCTTTGAACACATTAGAACTAAATGATAATATTGAAAAATCTTAGTTTTTTGAGTTTGTTACTTAAAGCTGTTGAATTAAAGAGCTTTGTTTTACATCCAAAATTAACTCTTGAAAGTTCTTCTGTTATATACCTGATTATATTGTAATCTGAATACATTTTTTTTTATAATCCCGGTTTAAATTGTCATGGTTTAGAGGAGGTACATCTCCTCTATGTTACTTACTTCATCGAACTTTTGGGAAATATACTCTACCTATTCCGATCTCTGTTCATTACATATCTACCACTCAGATGTATCCTACTTGCTTCAAGAACTCATTTTATTCGTACCTACAAAAACAGATGAAATGGAAAAGCTATTCTTGGCGCTCACAAAGAGACCGAACATGTGCCTTTTAACAATACCCATCAAATGATTGAATAAACATCAGAGAACCTTTTTCACACGCCAATATTGTGATATAATAATAAAAGTTGTTTTTGGGTTAAGTTATCGGGGTCTTCCATGCCACTGCTCTTGCCAGTCACTCTAAGAATATATGCTGACTTCTATTCCATGTCTCTACTTAATTAAAAAATGGAAGAAAACATAATAATTATGATTTTGTATTCATTTGTTAGGCTTTCAATGCGGACTTTAATTTTCATACGTTCTTTATTTTCACACTTTCTTTTTCATCACATGTAGGTATCTATATACTATATTTACAAATTGTGCTCTCAGAAGAACAATTCACGTACTGCCTTAAAAAAACGAGCTAATACAAGTCGCAATTTCATTACGGCATCATTTCGGGAGATTAGATTTTTTTTTGATAAATTGTGACAAAGATACGAAGGTACGTTATTTTTTTTATTTTTTTATTAAACGTAATGTACGTTGTTGCAACTATAAAAAGTATAAAATAACTTTAATTTCGGCAGTCGGTGTTAAAATTCGAAGAAACAAAAAAAGACTTTGTAGTGTTTTTTATCGGTTGTATTTTTTTGTAAAGTTTTATTTTTCAAAAACAAAATACGCTATTTCGTTAACTTAGATGACATATTTTATCCAGCTACTTTGATTTGAAAACCAAACTTCAGAACCAATTTAGATGAAAAAATATTTTTTTCAAATCTGTTCATAAATTACGGAGCTATGCGGTCATCATCATATCAGCCGAAAGACGTCCACTGCTGGACATAGGCCTCCCCCAAGTGTCGCCACAACAACCGGTCCTGTGCGTCTCGCTTCCATCGGCTACCCGCGCCCCTTACTATGTCTGTGTGGTAAAAAACATAAAAAATACAACCGAATTGAGAACTTCAAAAAAGGAGGACTACCAATATTACGGAGATTACGTAATAATTTACGTTCATTCATCGCATCAAAATATTTGCTAAAAACTCCTACCGTTTAACAAACACAGTCATTACTCTGACTATACGGTCAGACCACCTTTCATACAAAGCGGCAATCCATACCCTTCGTTCCTTTCATATTTATTTCTTTGATCTAAGTAAAAGCTGACTGATAGGCTCCGGAAGGATCCCCTGACCTTCGCATAATATTCTTATATGTAGAACTTATTTATTTGACTGCCATAGTCCGGAAAAGGATGATTGATATCGTCTGCCGGTGTGCCAAATCTTTGACTGTTATTTATTTATAATGTTGTAGGTATAAGTTACCTTTAGTATACCATGTTTTCCGACTTTTGTAGCTTTTTTTATTTTTGTGGTCCGTTTTTCTATGTCGCTATTCGAAATGATTTTATATTGCTAATTAAGCGCTTTTGATTTTATTTATTGATTAAGCATGAATGTTTTTATTTGTCTAAGATTGTAATGACCTGTTTACTTAACTGACATATTTATAATAGAATTATTTGTTTAATGTAATGACATGCCATCTGAATTGGAACTGTAATTCTAATTGCTTGTTTATGTAAATTTTGTACGCCATATATTGGCAAAACATAGCGCATATATATTAGACAATGTACCATCTGTAACCATACCTATGTTCAACAAAATAAATGATTGATTGATTGATTGATTGATATATTAATTAATAAAACTTAAAAGTGAAAACACAATCTTGACATCCTTATTTCAAATCTGATTTATCAAAATTGTGTATTCAATTAACAAATTCAATTATAGATGCGATACAGTGAGTAAAGTCCTGCAAACCTCCACTGAAATGAGAGGATTCTCCGACCAGACGGTTATTGTGTCTGGTGTGCAACTGCCCGATAGTTGATATTCAGACTGTTTTATATGTTCAAATCGCACGGAGAACTTGCTTGCGCGATGCAGAATTTCGTTGATAGTTCGTCGCTGACAGGATAGATGGCGTTGTGGTTCTTTTTTTTGTTACCGTACAAATTTTGCTTCTTAGTTTTTCATTGATGCCGCTACAAGTTAATTATTTTCTTCACTCAAATGATGGTGATAAAACACCTAACTTCCTAATGCTATAAATGTGTGTATGATTGGATGTTTCTTAATCAATCAAATCAATAGCTATTGGATAAAAAAATATCTAACCAGACCATGAACTGGATAAGAACGTAGTATTTTTTTTATTGTATTCTGTTGTTCCCTCGGGATAATTAACGACTGTTTTGCAAGCGTAACCAGTGGCGAAAGCTAGTGGTTCATAAAATAACGTATCTGATTCATTTGTAATTTAATCTACAATGTGACTCGTTGAACATAAGCTACGAGTAGAATAACATTTATATTTCACTTAGCCTTTGACGTCGTAAATAAAACGTAGATAAAATAATCAGGCTTTAAAACGTGCCTGTGATTTCAAAAACATTTTCTGAGCTCCCTGAAGCCCGTTATCGAATAATTCATTGAAGATAAAAAGCACAGAGTAAAAAATCTCCAGTAGACGGCGACTATGAATAGCATTATCTTTTATCTAAATACTAGTAGTCCCGACGAACTTCGTTCAGGCTCAGAATAATTTTTTATCGTGTTTTGTTTTTTTCATGTATCAGAAATGGTATATTTTTTGTACATTTTTGTTTCTTAATTTTTTCAATGTTTTAATAGTTATTCTGCTATTCGGGGCAAAGACAAACCCAACATACCTAAGATCTTCAAAATCAGTCTAGCTGTCCTTGAGTTATAATTGGTGTTATAACTAACCCGACTTTGTTTTATATATGTCACTGGAAAATGAATCATAGACTATCAAATTTTGATGTGTAAAAAAGTATTCCAAATGTTCAGTTGACAATTTATCGAGAGTTTACAATCTTTCAAGCTAATTTATAATCTTACAGAGTTTGCCATTTTCCAGTGACATGTGAGATTAGATATTCATGCGCACGTTTTGTGTGCTAAGCGCAAGTTTCGGCTGCCATGGTCCTGGCACTCACATTCTTTCTTGAAAGAAACTTATTCCACTCCGTATGACACAGTTGCCAGAAAAAAAATCGCAAGTCGATGATGTTAATGCCAATAAATAACAAGCTATGGGTGGGTTCCTATCAAGTTGATTGCAGGAGGCTGAGTCAAATGGACGAAATGACTTATTTGAAATGACCTATATTAAGTATTTCTGAAGGTTCGTAGTCGATTAAGTGACCACGATTTTTTATCGCCCACGATTGATGTTAATACATGCAATTTTAATAAGTAGAATGGAGAGAATTACTTATAATATAGGGGTTTGAATATAGATACCAGCGGCTACGCTCGTGTGGAATAAGTACTCCCTCCTTTTTAATTTATAGCTTTTGTGTTATTCTGATGTATGTGCTGTATTACTGGGAACTTTCATCAAAATCCATTCAGTAGTTTTTGAGTGGAAGAGTAAAATACATCCATACATTTTCACAAACTTTCGGGTTCATACTAGTATAAGTAGAATAGTTAGAATGGACATCGAGGGGTCGTCATTTTCCAAGAATATAGTATATAGTAGGCGACAATAACATTTGCAATAGCGGTCCGATGACCGCTATTGCAAATGTTAAATGTTAATGTGAAATTAAGAATGTTAATAAATGTAGGTCGATACCCACCTACATTTATTAACATTCTTAATTTCAAAAACATAAAGAAAGACATAAAGCTTTTCTGAATCTATATATCGTGATCCTTTACATTTTATTTAAAACGAATCATAATTTGTTTTTCTGGTACCTACGAAGAGATATCAGGGAAAGGTCAATGTACTTTATTGCACATTTATCTGTCGCCTACCATAGTAAGTTTTAACAATGTCCCTAATTATGACCGGCAAGATGTTTCAGTGCTCTGTGACAAAAAGAATAGAACTACCTCGTACTGTAAAACCATGTGATTTATAACGATAAAATAAATTCTACCGATAATAATCCCTCTTTGTTTCAAAGTGGAAAAAGATTGGTATTTGATTGAAGTTAGGCGTAGGTATCTCTTCTTTTTCTTTTAAATTAAGCAATGGAATTGAAATTACCGTCCGTTCTTAGTGTTATTATACCGATACTTATTTAAATAGTGAGTAAAATCGGGAAAAGAGGACAGTTTATGGAGAATTGTGTTTAATAGGTATATCAAAATTTACATTTGTAAACAAAAGTTGATTTACACAGTATTTTAGTTGTTACAACATTAAATAGGTTCTTTATTATTTGCCAAGAAGCCTATAAATCTCTGCCTTTTTTCTGTATTCCCTATACTGGTGATTCCACAAAAGCATAGAGGCAGACTTGAACCGCTGCCCGACCTCATAACTATATACAATCTTTACTACTAAACAACGCAAATACTGTAAATACGTCACTATAATATCTGACTATCCAGAAAAAGGAGATAATTATAATAATAAGCAGAGATCGGAATAGGTAGACTATATTTATATAATGTTCGTGGAAGTGAGTAACATAGAGTTGATAACACCTCCTCTAAAATCCCGGAATCATAAACATGACGATTGTATCCCGGGATTTAAGAAATTGCAAATTACTTATCGCATTTTGAATACATTTGAACAAAATTATGATATTGAAGAATCTTATTATGTTTTTAGAGTTCCGTACCTACCTAAAACAGTTAAATTAAATAGCTTTATTTTCGCACAACTCTTTCTTCTTTTGAGTCTTCAAATCAATCATTTCTAACTATACTCAAAGTCCAGTTCATGTTTTTATAATCCCGGGTTTTAACTGTCATGATTCCATTTATGATTCCGGTATTTTACAGGAGGTATTATCAACTCTATGTTACTTACTTCCACGAAAATTATGTAAATATAGTCTACCTATACCGATCTCTGGTCATAAGGCCACAATGATCTGGATGTTTTATCCTCGTTTACATTCTAAATTGTAACATGTCTTCTTTTCAGGTTTGAACCTGCAACATCGTGCTGGTACAGCAAACCAGCCTCCGAGCCACCACGCCCTCACACTTTTACAGTAAGGTAAGCACGTAACTTATAAAATCTATAAAGTGACCATACGTACAGCAGTAATCCATTTACTGAGACCAGTTTTACGAGTCGCTCGGGATGATATGCAGCCGATACATTTTATGTTTTAGAATCTACTTGTGTAAATATAATTCTATGTAAGAAATTGTCGTTTTATGTTACTTTCAATGTTGAGTACTTTTGCACATTAGCCTTGTAAATTCTTATCAGTAATCTCGTCTTGTTTTTTGTGTCACTGACACCGGATTGTTGCAAATACCGTAAAATTAAAAAATACTATAATTCGATTGTGAACTTTCGATACATTGTGAACAGATTTTTTTAAGTACAATACATTCCATCCATTTAGTATCTAATATATCTGTCACCGGAAAATTGCAGACTCCGTAAAATTGAAATAAATCTTTATTAAATTATCGTTTTGTATACAATAAATCCCACCCAAATTCAATAGTTTCCAATATATCCGTGTCTTGTTGAGAAAAATGTATTACAATTTCACGCGATATTTTACAATCACACCAACCACAATGGGTTTTTTTGTAGAAAGCTTCCAAACGGTAATTTTTATACCTTTTAAAAATAAAAGTATTGAAAAACAGCTTTAAAACTATATTGTAGTATTGAAGTTGTCACTACATAGCTACGACGTAGCAGCCTTCGCTACGAGGACTACGCCGTAGTACACAGGCTACGCGAGGATTGTTCGATTCAATTTAGTTTCAAATGCTTTTATTCCCTAAAAAATGCCTATTTAGAGTCATACCCTAACTAGTAATGGCCTGAACCATTACAAGGGACTTAATTACCTCCAATTAAATACTGACCATTGCATAGAACCTATTTTCTTTAATTAAATAGTGAATTAACACTTAAAACACTTCAGAATAAAGGCGGACCCTTAACACAAGAACCTCCTTTACACAGTTTTATAAGAGTTGTATAACACGTTGGAGTTTGTTAAGGAGTAGTCCGTAAGTTTTAATTCTCCATTAATTAGTCGGATAAACTTTCAGCTAGGACTTTCAAAGGAACGTGTTTTGTTTTCTAATGCCGACCATCTACCATGTGGCAACTTGGAATGTTCCACAAAATTATAGTTTGGAAATTAACCTTTTGGTGCACATCCTGTGCACACGCTGTCCGATCACCACCAGGCCCGGGTCGATGGCGCGTTGTGTTTCACGTGCGCCTCAAAGAGATGTCAGCATAGAAGACGGGGCCCGCTAGGCCCAGACACTGCCAGGGTTCCGGAATTTGTTCGAAAGCGTCACCGCGACCTCGGAACGGAAAGGGATTTAGAAGGAACACGGATGGGTTTTAGTCAGTAAGAGTCTGACACGCCCTTCCGCTCCACCCAGAGCGGAAGAAGTCATTTGATGATTTCCCACCCTTAAAAAAAAAAGCACACACCCTATTGCTCTTATGCACGTCGTTAATGATGAATTGCATGCAGGAGGCTCAATCTATCTATATAAATAAAAATCAATTGCTGTTCGTTAGTCTCGCTAAAACTCGAGAACGGCTCGACCGATTTGGCTAATTCTTTTTTTGTTTTGGTCGCCAGATTACAAGGAAGGTTTTAAAACAAAAAAAAGGGAGGTAGGGTAGGTATGTAGGGTAGGTATGTAGGGTAGGTATGTAGGGTAGGTATGTAGGGTAAGTAGAGTAGGGTAGGTAACGGTTGACGGTTGTTGGTGAAGGGAGCGAAGCCGCGGGCACAGCTTGTATTCAAATAAAAATCGACACTAGTCAACTTTTCACGTGACCAGAGGACTGAGGATTGGCCTTTTCTTCGGTCAAGGAATAAGCATTGCCATTCAATGTAGCAATGCTGCTTTTCCCAATGACAGCGATGTTGGCGATTTTTTATGCCCAATTTTTCTTACCCCGTTCCCTTTTTAAGGAAAAACTACGACGTAACGACCTTAAAGTTTCTAAACAGTTTGCCGGCCGCTTTGTTTGAGTCGTTCTATAAAGAGGTAATGGCTTTTCTTTCACAGCCAGTCTTAAACCTGCTAGGCATCGGCCAACCTCACACAGTTCCAACTATGATGGCTACAAAGCCGTCCGCCTGCCATTCCTATTTCCAGTCCTTTGATACCATGCCCCATGCTTTTGGTACCGTATCATTGTAGTAATGAGACTAAGACCAGTGCCATTTAACGTTTGTAAAGTGCGGGCTATCGAGCAAGCAGTCCTGAATTCGGTTCCCACTAGTTGCAAACAGAATCCCGTCTCACTTTTAGTAGGTTAACAGCCATACCCGTAACAACCCGGGGCAAAAAACATAACTTTCTAAACTTTTGAACTCCCTTGTCACATATTTGTGACAAACGAAAGCTCACCCTGTACGCCAAACGTCACAAATATGTGACAAAAATACGGCGAATTTGTGGCTTGGCGTTGGGGGTAACGATGCGATTATGCTCTGGCGTTCAAAAGGCTAACAATCTATTCATATCTAAACTTGTTCCCCAATAAACACCGAATCACAATATCCTGATTGTAGGAGCATTCGTAAAAACCGCATCAGTCAACGTCGAGGATCGAAAGCATCTGATCTGATTAGAGCAGTGATTGATGCCGGCAGGTGTCGACCTGCTGCCTTGAGACCTCATCAATAACTGAAACAGTGACATGACAACACTGATATTCGGATGTGCCTATTTTTGTAGCTGGCAACTGGATTTGGAACACTGAGAAACAATATTTAGTTGCTAAAAGAGTAAATAGAGCACGGAGCAAATACAGAGAGGAGACGGCCTAAACAACTGTGCACTGTGATTTTCAACTAGGTCCTGACGTCATCACGTGGGCGTGGCCTTAGTCAGTGTATTGTTGGCGTTCGTCCTGTGCACTTCGTAAACGTTCCCTTTTAACAGCATTACATTCGCGTTAAAAGAAAAAAAAATAAGAAATGTTATGTTTTATCTTGTAAAAACTATTCGGATAGACGTTCTGATGCTATGGACGGCATCACATTTCATTTGTAAGTTATTTTATGCGTAATTTATTAAAATAGTTCTAGAAAAATCTCTTAGCTTCGGTGTTTTCAAATATAATTCTACCCGACATTAGATGGCGACACTTTGTGTCATGGGAACTAAGAATATTTAGGTATGTAGAGCTCAGTATTTATATATTTTATTAATCATATGTACTGAAATTTCTTCAACTTTCATTCCTAAAGATCCTTTAATCGCCAAAATATTGTTTTTGTAGTTTTTATATCATTTTGTAAACAGGCCGCCATCTATCGTCAATTATGAACATTAATCATGAACATGTCAAAAATACAGGGCCGGAATTAGAATCCAATCCGAATGTCTCGCGGCTGTCTCACACGTGGAAGGTACTTAAGTAAAACATTTTAAATACGCTAGACATAAAAATACAATCTCTTAAAACTAAATATTTTAACTACAATAATTTATTTAAAGTACTTTCCCTCAGTGAGACAACTGGTATGGTAGTTGTTGTTTACTTAATTAAAGGTGAGGCTAAATGAACGTAATTTTATGAGTTGTGAGTCGCGTAAAATGAGTCGGCGGAATTCCGCTTCATACTAAAGTCCAACTCACTTTGCGTCGCCGTATAGCACAAACACCCCGGGCTACTCTCTAAGCCCGAAGTTCGTAGTTTCGGGCTTAGTTGCGAGCGTATTCTACTCCATATCACCTACGGACTTATGACTTATGTAATCCCTAATAAACAACTAATTTTCTTTCGTCATTTATCAAAAATCTTTTTATTCAAACATGTTTTTTTTTTTCATAAAAGTATCAATAGGCATTTCAATAAAAAATATGTATCAAGATGGTTCGCAAAATGAATTTAAAAAAAACAGATTACCTACTCCCTGCATCGAAAATCCTGAGTACGACCCTGTTGCATCCTGCACTTTAATGTCATCTAGTGTGAGATAGTTGCGTAACTACAAAGTAAAATCGACGGAACTAGCGAGTAGTTTTGCTATTGACCGGTAGATGGAAAATAAAGAAGTGGGCGGGATCTAACACCCCCTCACCCCGCAAAGTGTCACGCATTTCTTCATAGGGAAATTAAATTACAACATCTCCTCTTTGTATTTGCTCCGTGAACTAGAGTACACCCATAGTTACTCTTTTGACTAACCCCTCGAAAATAGCGGCAGATTTGTAGATATTATGTGAAATATATTATGTTTTAAGCAAATTTTTACAACTTGCCCCAGAGTACCTATTTGGCGCTCAAAAGTATTTGGCCACCTAAAATGTATTTTATAAAATCGATCACCTAAATGAGACGACTTCATAGTAATTTTAATTATTTATTAAATAGCAATTATTTAAACACCATTACCAAACTGTTTTTGAATTTTAGGCTCATCTCTGTGTCCACCTTTGTTTTGAATGCGTCACGACCATAGATATACTGTTTTTAGGGTTCCGTACCCAAAGGGTAAAACGGGACCCTATTACTAAGACTTCGCTGTCCGTCTGTCCGTCTGTCACCAGGCTGTATCTCATGAATCGTGACAGTTTGACTGTTGAAATTTTCACAGATTATGTATTTTTTTTTATGTACTAAAAAACAGAATACAATAAATATTTATGGGGGCTCTCATACAACGAACGTGATTTATATACCGTTTTTATAGATAATGGTACAGAACCCTTCGTGCGGAGTCCAACTCGCACTTGACCGGTTTTTTATACTCCTCATATTGGTCACGACGCTTTGGCCTCGCTCACAAAATACAGGTGACCAAATACTTTTGAGCGGTAGTGTACATCCCTGATACAAACAGGTTGAAGAACAGTTCTAGTACAGAAACTCTTTGTATGATTTCAGTTCTAAACTAATGATGTTCATGGATAACACGATTTTGTTTTTAATTACATTTTAATGACAACAAACGTGTCACTATTCTCTCATTATCGTATGATAACATTAAGTAGGTAGTTATATTTATGTACGTCAACTTTGTTGGTCAAGTAAAACTACGTGGGAAGTCTACGTTAATATAAAAACGTAATTAATTTTCCTCTCAAAAGAGAAAGAACAAAATCCCCCCGATGCGTCCAAAAAGATATAAGAAATAATGTTTTGTTCACAACATTACAATGAACGCAACGTTATTATTCGCAAAATATGGCTACCTGTTACACCGCAAATTAGAACAGCCGACCGTGAAATGAGAAAATCACATCGCGCCGCATACATTACCTCCGCCACTCCGCAAGCCGTTATCACAGTAACTGCACGATTTCCGCACATAAAGGAACTTTAGAAAACTCTATGTATTAATAACTAGAAGTTGAACAGTTGAAGATGCTGGAAGTCGCTCGTCGGCTCTCATTAACGTTCGCCGCGCATTTCAACTATACGCTTCGGTGTACACGACGCCCATCTTAATCAAGTCGAAGTCTGCGGCCGTATTAACGAACAATGAAACTGAAACGTGTCACCATTGTTGAATGAAACTCCGGCTTATGACTGAGTGAGACTTTTAACAACGATAATTAGAACGGCGAAACGCTCTGCTGGCCTATTGTGTCGAGGAAATCATTATAACACAACCAGCGGGTCGTGACCCCCCGCTAGTTCAGATGTGTCGCGTGCGAGGCGATATCTAAGGGTCAACGCTTATCGGATGAGGCAAACTGGGTAAATACCTCAAGAATTTCCTATAACGGTGCTTATTGTAACACCTTCCGTTTTTGTGGAGTGAAGCGAATTTTGCCCCCGGGTACTCGTAAATTGAGGGGTTGGTGAAATAGTGAGTCTGATTTTTTCATATTAATTAAAATCTCAATTTGTTCCGCCGTTCTACTGAGAGTGTTGGCATTGTTTACGAGCCTAACTTGAAAACTTTAGTTTTCAGAGTTTAGTTACTTTAGTAGATACCTAATTAATACCCACTTGCTTAGTTTGCCCAAAGACTGAATCATTTAGTAAGTATTTCCAGTTTCCATCTTACCTAAATCCTAAGCCCAGAAGAAGAAACCAGCCATAACACTGTCAAAATCCCAACGCATCGCACATACAAAACGAGGCCCATGAAAAAACTATTCAACACGTATGACAGTACTTCCCCACGTCACGCGTCACTCGCCCCACTATAACTCATGCCCCGTGCGTGATCAGCATCTTACCCCAAACTGTTCATATGACGGGCGATTTACC
Organism: Mamestra configurata; assembly: GCA_002192655.3. Classification (NCBI taxonomy): domain Eukaryota; kingdom Metazoa; phylum Arthropoda; class Insecta; order Lepidoptera; family Noctuidae; genus Mamestra; species Mamestra configurata. The sequence continues at coordinate 19,473 of NDFZ01005241.1, forward strand.
CCGTGACAATGTCACATCGACCGACGGCCGACATAATGAAAGGGCCCGATTTCCCGGCTCAACGGACAAGCCGACAGGCCGCCGCAAAAAGATAACAGCCTTAGGAGAATCACAGAAATCGGTCCTTTATCAAACGAAGCCAACAACAATGTGAAACCCCATGAATTACTTCACCAAGTTTTTGTTTTTGTATGAAATTAGATAACTTTCAAAACAAGCCTAACATTATTCGTATAAAGGTTAAGCATAAAATTAATAAGCCCACCCCACAGTAGAAAATTTCGTCTATATTCTGGTATAATCTTTATATAATTAAGGACCCAAACTTTTCTAAATTTCGGATACGTACACCGAGGCACTGAAATTAAATTAAGCCCCCACATTCGCTGGGTATAGGTTGGTACAGGCGTACGTGTATATGTTTCAATTTGGTACCAACAGAAAGGAAATTACAAGGGTCCAGCTAACTTTAAATCTTATTTAGGCGACACGAGGAAAGATTAACTGTTTGGAGTGTTTCAATTAGGGACAGCCCGCCGACTGATAATGGAGCCGTCGAGTTGCCATGATGGATTTTCTGTGTATGCCGCAAAACATGTACATGCTCGAACATGTTTCAGGCTCGTTAATAGGTCGTTAGCAACATTGTCTATTCCAGACATAAACACAGACACGTCTCGCTTAATCTAAAATATCTGTCTCTTTACTTTTGATTTTATTTTAGGCACTTCCAATATTCCAAAACGTTCCCAATACAGTATTACAATGAATACTGAATTGGGACCGTTATTTTTCTTTCGCATATTTTATTATTTGGTATTGGGACTAGATTATTGGGTCGTATTGTAGACCCGATTTCATCAAAATAATAACTTAGTTCTTTTTTAGCCAAAAAGGTCGAACATTGGATGTTTTTCGAATTAAAATTTTGCTGACAATTAATTCTATCATCACTAAGCTATCCATTCAAATAAATCATGTTTTTTCGAAGGTAATTTTTCTTTAAATTGTCAACGAAAAAATTTTTTACAAAAATAAAACCGACTTAAAAAAAACACTACAAAGTATAAAATAACTTAACAGTCGGTGTTTTTGGTTGTTTTTTGTGTGTGACAAATATGTGACAAAAAGCACGGCGAATTTGTGGCTTGGCGTCGGGAGCACGCCGATGCGTTTATGCTCTGGCGTTCAAAATGTTAAAGTTATTTTATACTTTGTAGTGTTTTTATTTGAAAGTCGGTTTTTTTTTGTGAAAAAGTTTTTTATAAAATTAGTCGCGGGAATCTGTGACAGTAAAATGTTTTACAGTTTCAATAATAAGCCAAAATTCAGGGGTCTTTTAGTCAAGAGTGAAAAGGTTCTTTCTGTATAGGCATCCGTGCTCCATCGCTTACGGGATTGTGGTCAAACGCTAGTCTATCAATGATAATAAAATAATCTGCTTGCAGAGTGCAGCAACATTCTCCCGCCCGCGGTACAAATAATACACATGTAGAAAGTTGCACAAAAAGTTATTTGAAGGAATTTTCTAAACCATTGCGTCATTTGTTTTAAAAAATTACCTGCTTAACAACGTAAATCAGGCAATGTTTTTAACGATTTATTGTGGGAAAAATTAAATATAGATTTCCAAAAAAATAGTTTAGACATTTATGTGACGTACGAGGATTAGGCACAAGTTTTATTAGTTTTTCACGTAAACAAAAAAATGAAGACGATACAGTGCGTAGAAAACACGCGTGACGTCACATTTTAATACACTTTTTACTGAAGCCCACGCTCTTGAAATTTGATTAAATTATACTAGTGGACGTCATGCGATTTCACTCGTATAGTTCCCGTTCCCGGGGGAGTACGGGGATAAATATAGCCTATGTTACTCGCTGCTAAAGTAGCTATCCATTGCTGAAAGAATTTTTCAAATCGGTCTCGTAGTTTTTAAGTTTATTCGTTACATACAAAAACACAAATCTTTCCTCTTTACAATGTTGGTATAGATTAGGATAGATACAGATTTTTAGATACTTATTATATATTTTTTGAAAATCTAACGAACGAGCTAAATGAAATTTATTATTATTTTTCTTATTATGCAAATACCCAATTACCCCGCTGTATAGTTCGTAATGGCGGCAAATTCATTTGACAGCAGGAGTGGGGGATGGAGTATTGCGCAGCGCATAGCGGACTTGGCGGCTGGGAAGTCCGCTATGCGCCGCGCGCGCAGCTTGGTACATGTAACGGCGGCGGCGGCGGGGAGGGCCTCCCTGCTTCAGGACATGTTGGCCAGGTGATCGCTCAAACGCGCGGCAAGCGGACGCCTTTGAGCGATCACTAGGATATACAGAATCTAGATTTTGGAAAAACTCATTTGATATTTTTTTTAACCCCCGACTTAAAAAGAGGGGTGTTATAAGTTTGACGTGTCTGTCTGTGTGTGTCTGTATGTCTGTCTGTGGCATCATAGCTCCCGAACGGATGAAGCGATTTCAATTTAGTTCGTTTTGTATTAAAGTTGACTTATGTGCGAATGTTCTTAGACATGTTTGATGCAATCTGTTGAGCCGTTAAAAAGTTTTGGGGGGTGAAAGTGGGGAAGAATAACCGAATGTCTGCAAATATACTCTCAAATGAAACCTCACTGAAAGAGAATATTGATGACTTAATCGAGAGTGTTCTTAGCTTCGTTGGATGAGAAAATTGGTGGTGGGAAAATTGTTGGTGGGAAAATTGTTGGTGGGAAAATTGGTGGTGAGAAAATTGTTGGTGGGAAAATTGGTGGTGAGAAAATTGTTGGTGGGAAAATTGGTGGTGGGAAAATTATTGGTGGGAAAATTGGGACATGGACATGACAAATCCGATTGTCAAGTGAGAGTATTAATTACTACATCTCAGTCTTTGCAATTCTGCGAAAGATGATTTGTCATGTGGGTTATTTATTTAGCTTTTAGTACATTATAGGTAAATTAAGTTTAAAAAGCATGAAATAAAAATTTAATTTAAAATCTAAAGAAACCTCCGACGAAAAAACATTAAAAAAGTAAAAAATTAAATGTATTGATCTTCTTAGTTTAATATAGGTACGATTCTTTGAGCCAATCGTACCTAAATCAAACTAAAAAGATCAATACATTTTATTTTACCTTTTTAAAGTTTTTATGTCGGGGGTTTTTAAATATAAAATAATATAATTTTAAATATAAATTCATCAAATGGCTTCTCCCGCACTGGGGAGAGCGGAAGGGAGTGTCAGATTCCTACTGACTAGAACCCACCCGAGTTTCTCCAAATACGCTTTGCGTTAGAAAGAGAAATCGTTTAAAAAAAAACTCAAGTTGCTTAGCCGGTTCTAAACTATGTTAGAGTCGGTGACATGGAATGACTGCCTATCTGACTACCATAACCCAGTAACTTTACCCAGTTACTGGGTACCATACCCCTTAGCAAGACTGGTGTCAGATTTTCTGGCATCTGACCATCCGTTAACAACGGTCAAAGTTGAAAAATTACAACCGGGCTTAACGTGCTTTACGTAAGTAATGGGAGGTCACTCATCCACGGACCGACTTTGGCAAGCGTTGCTTAACCTGAAAGATCAACTCCTTAAAATTTTGGCGCAACTAAATATTGTAGTTGCATGGAATCTTGTTAAAAGAATTTGGATGCGTTCTAGAAAAAGAAACGTACCTACGAGTACATAGTAGAAGAAATATTCTGTTCATAATTTAAAAAATATATAACTCTGTCGTACTGTTGTCTGTCTGTCTATTACGCTTTCACGCCTAAACCGCTCAATCCATTTTGATGAATTTTGGTATTTCCTTCTGGAAATAGGCTACCTTTAGTCGCGGGAAAAAGGCTGAAGGTGTTGAAATAGGGGATGAAAGTTTTAATGGGAGGCCATCATTATTGAAGATAAAACTATGAACTTTTTTGTATTTAGACACTTGATTAAAAATAAATAAACATTGTTCAAGCGTTTTTAAAATGGCTGCTAGGGTTTGGGACCCGGGACGTCTCGTGTCTAGAAGTCCCGGGACTTTTCGTAATTTTAGTTATTTCGAGTCCCGGGACTTTCAGGTCGAGACTCGAGAGGTTATTACGTTTACGTCATTGTCGAAATTTTTATGTTGGTAATCATTTTTATTTTCAAATAATTGAAGGAGCCTAGCGCCATCTGTTAGTTTAATTAATAATAACTTGGTCTACTACATAACTACTAAGTACACAAAACAATAAATGCGTTAAAAATGTCACCAGAAAATTGCTAACGCCGTAAGAGGTCGCCATTTTATGTCAGTCCACAATTTCTAGGAATGACTTCAAGATATTATAGACAATCAAATTTTGATGCGTAAAATAGTATTCCAAGTGTTCAGTAGACAATTTATCGACAGTTTTTAACCTCTTAAGTTATTTTATAATCTTACGGAGTTTGCCATTTTCCGGTGACATAAACATCCAAGAAAATGTACCCGAGATTCTGGAAAAAAAAAACAGGAGCAACGTACAGAAAGTTTGGAACTACTGTATAAAGCCTTAAACACAATTAAACCGACATCTGTTGAAAACGAGAGAGTTTTCTCCTTGTCCGGTGGCATTATTACAACAATCAGATACATTGTCGGACAATTAACGCTCGATATTTTTATAAAGCCTATTTTATTAAATCAGCAAAAAAGTCTAATTAATGTGTAAGTTGATTATTTAAAAGACTGATTTATAAGTCTGTTTTATTTTATTTATATTTAGATTATTTAATTATGAACCAAATCTGTGATTATGAGAATTAATAATGTTGTGATTATGACCAATGATTAAATACTAGAATTACTAGATGATGGTAAGTTAATAAGAATTATACTATAAAATTTAACTGCTTAAAAGTGAATCTGTGTGTAAAAGAAATAAACAAAGCAATTATTAAGACTGAAATTAACGTTAAAGTTATTAAGATTTAATTTTCTGTTTAATAAATGTAGATTTTTACAAAAAGTTGCCTTTTTTTAATACGTTTTACCAGAAATTAACTCAATTAAAATTCTTCAAAAAATGCTTACAACTATTAAAAAATTAGTAGGCTGTCTCTTGTCCCAGTACTTTGAAATTGTCGGGAATTCCCAAACCCGGCTGGCTGCCCAAAGTAACTATTCCACGCAGACGAAGTCGAGGGTAAAAGCTAGGTCTACTATTATATTATTAATGTGATAGTTTGTATATTTGTGCAACAATCAGGCAAAAATGGCTGAAGGGATTTGGATGAAATTTGGCACACATATAGTGCATATCCTGGAATAACACAGGCTACTTCTAATATTTTTTATGTAAGCAAAGCCGCGGGCGGCAGCTATTATTTTATAATCTTACAGAGTTTGAAATAATCCGGTGGCTGATATATACTCATCCTAGTGCTTTAAAAGCGGTCCTCTAAAGTTTCGCTCTCCAATACATATATTCCATAAATTATCTTCCACGATTTTTTTGCAGACCGTACCTACAACCTCCGGCGAGCTACGTTAGTTACACTGACATCGATGCTGCTGGCCGTACATTGATGGTTTTAATTTTAATGTAATACTTAGTGTTATAATATCGTTTGCACGCGGTACGATAATCTTAGCGTGGTTAAGTTGTATGATAAAATATATTTGATGTCTACAGGTTGAGTTATAATATATTGGCAACTAGCTGCGCCCCACGGTTTTTCAGATAGTCTGCGTGAATGTCGAAAATTATCCGAAGGGAAGACACTCCCGAAATAAAAGTCTATGTGTTAATCCAGGGTGTCAGCTTCCTGCATACCAAAATTTATCAAAATTGGTCCAGCCGTTTGCGCGTGAAGAAGTAACAAACATACACACACACACTCACAAACTTTCGCCTTTATAATATTAGTGTGCTGTTTTAGGGGGCATGAACGACACTAATGAAAACTTTTTACAAAAAAAAACAACCGACTTCCAAATAAAAAACACTACAGGGTATGAAATAACTTTGATTTCGGAAGTCGGTGTCAAAAACGAAAAAACAACCAAAACACCGATGAAGAGTTCCTCCGAAATCCTTCATCACATCTTCATCAAATTGAAATGGAGCCAGTTTGGAAAAATACTCTTCCAAACAAAAAAAAATCATCCAAATCGGTTGACAATTGGAGAAAATATCGCTGATCAAATATATGTCCTGGGATCCCAGCTTCAGATCCTAACTTATACCTTCCATCATCAGCTCAGCAAGATGAAATGTTGATTACCAGGCACAATTTTGCGTTAGAAAGTATATGAAAAACATTGTATGTGCCTTTTTCTGACTTGGTGCCAATGGGACTACTTCAGGAGTATAGGCTTTCGAATAAAAAAAGAAACATCAAAATCCGTTCATAATTGACGAAATGATCGCAAAACAAACATACAAAAAAAAAAACAACATACAGTCGAATTGATAACCTCCTTCTTTTGGAAGTCGGTTGAAAATACCTTGTGACTACACAGGGCACCATGAAAATCGATTTTAAATTTTTACCATTCTTTAATAGATGGGTGGAATGGGGCCATGGGTGGCTAAAACAATACTAAATCGCAAATAACTTACGCATTTATTTTTTGCTTAATATTTACAATTTTTAGTATATTTTTATTTCTGGTGTATATAGATAGTTAATTATTTATTACAACAGTTGTAAATGTCTATTAAATAAATAACTTCACAATTTTACATGTTTTTAGTTTAATGTCAGCAACTTATGCTAGGAATTATAATATAATGTCTCTTGGGACAACTCACACACGGTCATCCGATCCCAAACTAGGCAGAGCCTGTGCTATGGCAACCAGACAGCTGATAAACATACTTATATATTTCTAAATACATACATATTATAGACAAATGACACCCAGACACAGAACAAATGATCATGCTCATCACACAAAGATTTGTCCTGGGTGGGAATCGAACCGGTTTAGCAGTCAGGGTCACTAACCACTCGACCAACAGGTCAGTCCACTATAATTGGTTTCAGGGATAAAATTCACTAACTTATTCGCTGTATGCCGCGCGTAGGGCTTTATTTATTTATTTATTAATGTAAGAAATATAGTAATAAATAACATAATTATAAGTAGAAAAACAAACCGCTTATTTCTAACGACATTTCTTCCAGCAGAACTGTCAAAGAGGAATTTATTTATTTGATTTATTAATTGTATTTTCATGATTTAGTAATTATATTATACCCACAGAAAAAATGCCTAGCTCTGCGAACTCTTTTCCACCAAAACTGCGCTAAGCCAGGCCAGGACAGTGATCTCATTGGCGGATTCCTCGGGCATTGCCGTGCTAACTCGCACATCTTTGGTGAAAGAGAAACCTAATTGTCCACACAAAGGTAACTATATAACCTATGTGTTAACAATTAGGGTTATCTCTAAAATTCACCCTGTTACTTCACACTCATGTGATTCCAAGGCCATAATTTTAAACAATACTGCCAAAACATGACCCGAATTAAATTTGGAAAAAAGTAAGTACACAATCTATAAGGGCTAAGCCAGATCTATTCGCCCGATGTCGCATTTTACCCTGATTATCTTTTTCCGCTCAAGATTGCTACAAGGCTTGTATAAGTCTAGCTCAGCCCTTACGTATAACCCGTAAGATAAGTTACTACGAAGTTGAGGAGACTTCTTTTTCACAAATGAAGCCGAAATCGTGAGTGCAGTCGACATCGTTCAGTTTCCCGTTGTTCTTGAAGATGGAGCCACAGTATTCTCGTCCTAAAGCGTTGTTTGGTTCGTTTTCTGACCATACACTGTAGCCTGCTTCTTCTAATGTTTGATCTGCAAAAACATAATTTTTGTGTTATATTTTTAAATAAAGTACAAGACGTATGCTTATTATACTCTATCCGTTTAGGTAGTTAACTAAAGGTAAACAATCTTGATGTAACTTTTTACTTAAAAATTCAGTTTAAAAATAAAATGCAAGTAAAAACCAAAGTAAATACAACAGTAACGAATACTAAATCAATTGAACCATAAGTTTGAAAAGTAGTTTATTTGTTTAATATGAATTTGTGTAAAAAGACACATCAAGATTGTTTACCTTTAGTTAACTACCTAAACGGATAGAGTATAGTACATCTTCCTTGGCGAGCTTTAAAAACTACTTGAATTTGAATCGCCTATCGTTTTGTTTTGAAATTTTGCCATTGAACTTGTTTGGACATTCTACCTTCAACTTTTCAAATGGAAAGTTTTACCAATCTTTATAAAATCAGGTAACAATAAATTCTTGTTGAGAAATTTACATAAAAAAATCTATGAATGATCATGATCATGTTCAGAGACAACATTTAGGTAATGAAAAATCTTAACTCACTAAAGATAGTCTTAAACACCGCGGTCGCATTTCCGACCGGCTTCTCAGCTCGGAAACCAGCAAAGAAGAAATAGAATGCCCTGGATCCTGGAACCGACTCCTCAATATTCGTCAGGTTGAAGATAGCCTCATGTTCAGCTTCCGAGTTGATGACCAGGAGATGGGCCCCTTCAGCCTGGCACTCGGAGTAGGCCTGGCTCCAGGTGTAGGGGATCCGGGGTATCTTGTAGCAGCTACCAACGGAGGAGTGGTATTTATAGTCTGGAAACGGTAAACAAGTAAGTATTATAAAGAGGTAGAATTTTTATGTAGGAGATTATCTCAGATACTGCTCACACGATTCATAAAATTCTTACATCAATTTAAAGTTCTAAAATTCTAAAATTATGTAATGTTTGTATAAGAAGTAATTCAATCAATACGTAATTACGTTGATTAAATTAATTATAGTCTCACAGTTGAAATGGTGCGACGCTTTCGGAACCATCAACTTTTTAAGAAAGCCTATTTAATTTTTAAGTAATCACTTTTACTTTCATTCATTCGTTTAGATAATTGGTAGTTGTCAATTGACCCTTTGTCAATCAATGATTTCACCACTGTATCGGCAACAATAACCGCAACGCCATCTATCTCGCCAGCGATGAACTACTAACGAAATCCTGCATCGCGGTACCAGAGTTTACCATGCGATTTGAACATGTACAACAGCCCAAATATCAACTATGGGAAAGTTGCCCACCGGACACAACAGCCGTCTAGTCTGAGGATTCTCCCTTTTCAATGGAGGTTTGCGGGACTTTACTCTCTGTACCGCTTACCTCTATACCATAATATTCTATCAAACTCACTTCTTCCATACACATGACAGTGCTCGTCATAAGGCGCATCTTTGGCATCCACCTTGCAGATGAACGGCAGGTTCCTGTAGCACATCGCCGTCTCGATAGCACCACTCCGCGTGCCCACTTCACAGCTTCCTATGTGGTTGAAGTCTATCTCACTACTGCTTGTCGGAGTCACTAGAACCATTTTAAAGAAGTAATTAAAATAACTGGATAATGCAGTCGGTCATTTTTAATACTGATTATGTTTATAATTTTTGGTTATTAAGGTAGTCAGTCAGTTAGATAACCCAACAAGACACTTGTTTTTCTTTTGTCATGTACCTAAACTAAAAATTAAGACGATACCGTTGAATGTTTACGTGACGACGCGTTGGTACACTTTTTAAAAATAACTGACGTCACCAGCCCCCTGTCTTGAATGTTTATGCGATTTATCTTTGTAAAAATACGAGTCCAATATTTTTCTATACAAGAAAATATCCTGTCCAGTCGTGAACCGAGGCGTTGACAGCTGACTCAAGCACCTGAAACAAAGAGAGCATCCGAACACGGTACACGGACAGATTATTTCCCCCTATGTAACCGCATGCGCTGCATACTTCGCCCTCGAGTTTGTTATACTTACAATCAATAATAGGCTGTTCCTCAGCAGATTCATGCTGGTGTCCATCATTTCCCACCCAGACATATTCCCCTAAATCTGGATACTTCTTGAACATGGCGTGCAGTTGTATGATATCATGATCTGAGGATGGGACCATGATTTGTGCCCCTTCCACCTCGCATAGTTTCGACACCTCCCGGAACCGGGCCGATTCTATGTGTAACTTGTAGAAAGCATCAGTTTTCTTATTGTATTCGTAGTCTGTGCGGTATTGTTTTGATGTTTTTGGTGGCGGCGCCACTGTCGATGCTGAAATGGGAAAATTATTGGGTCGGTTTAAGGATCCTGCTAGATGGGATAAGTGTGTGGTTCGAGAATACTCCTTACAATTGGAACCTACGAGCCCATTTCTTTATTATTATAGCGTAAATAGGCAAACGCGATAAGTAGATTAGGTCGGCCAAAGTATCTTATCTAAAATATAGTTCCTATAAAACATTTTAATAAATGGTAAGTATCTATATACCACTACAAAAGCGAGACAATTCATAGTATATATAAATATATGTGAATTGTGTAGTGGTAGGAAGGCATACGTACTGCTAAGCTTGATTCCCGAATCGAGAAGTGTTATTTAGTTTTTCGATGAGGAACCTCGCAGTAACCCGGTGTTTAAATTTTTGCCCGGCATTAATGTGCTGTCGTCCTATTACAAGGGACCTAAAAATAAAAGGTTCCAAACGTTTTTGTAGGTGGAAAATCTTTGTCTGCCTAACCCTTCGGGTAACAAAGGCGGTATGTATGTTTTAAATAGGCAGATATTCTGAAGATAATAAATTTAATTCCTTCATAATAATAAATACAGTACTCTGAACCTTGACCTTTTCTTCCGCTATGGGTGGACCGGAAGGCCGTGTCAGACTCTGACTAAAACCCATCCGTGTTCCTTCTAAAGCCCTTTGCGTTCCAGGGGGGGCTACTCTCAAAGCCCGAAGTCCGTAGTTTCGGGCTTAGTTGCGGGCGTATTCTCCGTATCACCTAACCACTAAGAATGAATGACATCACGATTTGACAGTTACTGTCAAATCGTGTTGTCATTCATTCTTAGTTTGGGTTCGGAACTAATCGTGATACGGTGATACTTCGGGTTTTCCGCAAGTTCCGAAACACCTTGATCTTTACCAACGTTTATAATAATGTGTGAAATGGTATCTAGTCATATAATTATGTAAATCACACCATAAACTCATGACTAATAGGACAGGTTATGTATTCTCTCCAAGATTGTGTATATTTTTCATATCACTAAGTTAGATACCTATCTCACTTATTTATTGCGACTGTAGTGACCTACCTTATATAATCTATTAAATATAATGTGCAATAAACTTTCTTTCTTCTTCTTGTGTACTTCGGACTTTCCTTTATTTCTTCATCCTACCTACATATCACACACGTCAGCCATCTACACGACTATTACAGTTGCCTTGTTTACCATTTTATTTGGTGACTTTCCTAATGTCGGGCAAATCATTAAAAAATAATTGCACCTAAGTTAATATAATGATTCTAGGTACTGTGTTCGATTCACATTAGCTTCCTTATGTTATCACTGACTCATTCACACACACACACACACACACACACACACACACACACACACACACCATCACGCATAGCTCTTCGTTTATGGCTGAAAATTTTAAGAATATATAGGTAGTGATTTTGATAAAAAATTAAGATGATTATTCATAAAAATCTAAATATATGATTGGTTTAAAAACTGATTAGAAGATTTTTTATTCAAAATCCCTAAACAAAATACTATTATTAATTAATAGTATTTTATTTTAATATATTATTAAATAGTGCTTTTTAGGGTTCCGAACATCCATAAAAAATGGAACCCTTATAGGATCACTCGGGTGTCTGTCTGTCCGTCTGTCATAGCCAATTTTCATCGAATCTACTTGACCGATTCTGTTGAAGTTTGGTACACTTATGAACTTCTGAGACCCCAACAACGACTCATTACGTAAATAAATAAATTTGGAGTATGGTATTTTTTAACTTTTTTAATTAGCCCCCAAAAGTGACCCACTTTTGGGGGACTTTTAAAAAATAAATAAAAAAAGATATTTCGAACTGTACCGTGTGAAATAATATCAAATAAAAGGGCTTAATGTGAGGGTATTAATTATATTTTTTTCATAATTTTTAAATATTCCATTCCGAAGTTATTAAAGAAAGTTGATGAAAATTGACCATTATTTTATCTTCCAACTACTGAGCCAAAATTTTAAAAAAAATGCAGATATGTTCTTTAACTATATATTAAAAGAAGTCTATCGTGTTAAAGTAACATGTTACAAAAATGAGACTCGTTCGGAACCCTTTGCACGCGAGTCCGACTCACACTTGGCCAGTTTTACTCTTAGTTTTATGAATCATGTTTGGGTATGGAAATATAATAAGATTCCTTCTAAATACTTAGACTAACTTTTATATACCTACCTATCTATCAAAATAAACATATTTTTTTTGTAAATGTAGGATCATTACAATTAGATGGTTAAAGATCTCTCAAGACACTTAGGGTCACCCAAGGGCAGGCTTTTACCTTGGTCAAAGAATAAGCATTGCCATACAAAAAACACCAAAACATTTACTGATTAGTATTTAAAAATCAGAATTTGACCACTGTTCCTTAAATTTCCATCGTGTTTGTGTTGTACTTTTGTATAAACCTTATATTTATTATTATATAACTTATTATTATTATATCTATAACTATACAATCGCCTTTTTTGTAATTTACTTACTAAATTATGAATAGTTAGAAAAAAAAAACTTACACAGTATGACACAGAGCACAAAAATCACGTATTTCCCCATATTATCTTAAAAGTCGACCGCACTCAAGATGCTCTAGGTACAAAATAAACAGACCCTGACCACCGATAAGAATTTATTATTATATGCAAGTAATAAAGATAGTGGGAAGGAAACATTTACAGTTTATTTACACTTGATATTACTGTTACTCGGAACTTATAGGCCTCGAACAGAGTGAGGGGCTAACGCGGGGGCGATAGCGGGCGCGAAATTTCAAACGAAGGAAATCGCTGCTTGCGGCTTAAGTGGCGGGACAAGCGGCACCTAGCGTCAGAACGCGCGGATATGTCAAACGTCTTATCCTATTGTTGCGGCCACGCTGGCAGGTCTAGAGCCACTGAGCATAGTGGTAGGGATAGCAAAAAAAAACCTCGTGTTTGTTTTTGTTATATTTAAATCGAGAATTTCTTGGAAAGTGTCTAGTCTAAAATTTTATTTTTTGTTGTTACGAGTATATTCGATGAATAATATAAATTATATGATCACCGCTAAGCGAGTAAATTAAAAAAAACACTACTCCATTCTCTATTTATGTTTAATTTGTAAACATAGTCTCGAGTATTTAACACTAAGTGCAAAATTGACCTGTATAATAACATCAATAAATCTTCGTCCATTGTGTGTAACCTCTGTATAAACAAGTGCCAGCACCAATACTGGCGGTGTACTGTGTCACTCAACCGCGCCCGCTACTTCGCCCGCTTCCGTCTTTGTCACTGTGCTTTCACTCTGGATGAACGTATAAAATTCCTACGCGTTTGTAATAAATTAAACAAATACAAAATTATTAGTATTTATTAAGTTTATAAAAATAAAAGAAGTCTTTGCTGCTTTTTTTGTGTAACAATATCTTATTCGTATTAACAACATAATTAATATTAAATGAAAACCTATGATCTATACTTAATACTTTTATTTTTCTTTCTCGGCACCTAGCTATCCTACCCTAGTACCAGCTTATTTTTCCACACCCTCCTCCAAGGCTAACCACTTGACTCTGTCCATTGCTAGAAGTATCCATTCTGGTCCTGATACTTTCTTGGAATCATCTTCCCAACGCTTTGACTCTCCTCCACTTCTTTTACTTTCTGAATTGAGAAACACGTCAATAGTGTGTATATTTCCACGGTTGTTGTAAATAAAAGTCTCGTATATAATTATGCAGTAGTTTATTGTCACATAGTATCGCTGGCCGGTCCTTTTAGGCGCACACAATATAAGTAACTATCAACACCAAATATTCAAGTACAAATTACAATAGGAATACAAAAGTACAGTAAAGTACTAACACAGGAAGAGGTAGAAAGAACGCAGAAATTTTGAGTTCTAGCAATTTTTAAGGCGTTTTAAACAGTACTAACGATGACAAGTCTTAATAAATGAAGGATTATATTACAGATCTGTAAAATCTATCTAAAAAATTTTAAAATAAATTACCTGTCCATATTCTGTTTGGTGGGGTAATTTATTTTCAAAATTTTCATCTAAAATTCCCTAATTTAGTGACAGAGCAGAGTTACAAATGCCCCGCACAGATTTGTCCGCCTTTGTACAGTGTTTTTACTAGTGCATAAAGTTTTAATAAATAAATAAATTTATAGCTAATCTCCTATATCACTAACTTAATCTGGGAATGGCTTTTTTTTTTCTTTTTAGTGAGTTTCATCTCCGATACACTATTTACGTTAGGAATGACTTACATAAATAGAGTACCAAATATGACACTTAGAGATGTCAGCATAGAAGACGGGGCCCGTTAGGGCCAGAATCTGCCAGGTTAGCGGAATTTGTTCGAAAGAGTTCACCGCGGCCCTGGAACGCAAAAGGCTTTAGGAGGAACACGGATAGGTTTTAGTCAGTACGAGTCTGACACGCTCTGCCACCCCACCTAGAGCGGAAGAAATTGTTTAATGATTTAAAAAAAAAGGATGACACTTGCTAAAAATTAATACATCAGCGGCATTTCCACCAGGGACGTGCGAGCTAGGTAGACGGTGATACATAAGGGCTGAGCTAGAGCTATACAAGCCATAAGGCCATAGCGTATGGCTAGTGAAGGTATGATATCAGCATCCGAATGATAAGTAATTACGAAGATTAAGAGACTTCCTTTTCACAAATGAAGTGGTTACCACGAGTACAGTCGAGATCGTTCAATTTACCGTCGGTCTCGAAAATGGAGCCACAGTATTCTCGTCCCTCGGCGTTGTTGGGCTCGTTTTCAGACCACTCACTGTAGCCAGCTTCTTCTAATGTTTGATCTGAAAAAATGTTTTTTTTTGTAAACTAATCTAAACAGTACATGTGTGTTTTTGTCCTGAATTACAGATATGCAGATACTTTTAGTTTTAAGGTCGGTTTCCCTCAAAGGGGAAAAGGGGCTCTTTTATGAATGGACTTTTACGTGAAAGACACTTGCGTGAAAGACACTTGCGTGAAAGACACTTGCGTGAAAGACGCTTGCGTGAAAGACACTTGCCCGAAAGACACTTACGTGAAAGACACTTGAAACCTAGCAAGCAATAGGTACCAATTGTTTCTCGACGCTACACTTTCATAGAGCTTGTTCCTAGTGCATACGAGATTACAAAGTTAGCCACATGAACATAAGCTACATTTTTCACGAAAAGCTCATTCATCTATTGTGCCGACCTCTCTTGTGCCAATCCCCACGCTCCTATGCCAAGTCAAAATAAATCTGCCTAGCCCATGTTCCAGATCACGTTCAAGAGTTCGAATAACTAAGATAAAGTAAATAACTCACTAAAGATAGTCTTAAACACCACGGCAGCATTTCCAACCGGCTCAGCAGCTCTGAATCCAGCGAAGTAGGAGACGGCCCTGCCTCCTGTAACCTTCTCCTCAGAATTCACCAGGTGGAAGATAGCCTCATGTTCAGCTTCAGAGTTGATCACTAGCAGATGGCCCCCCTCAGCCTGGCACTCAGAATAGGCCTGGCTCCAGGTGAAATATGTCTGAAAAATCTTGTAGCAGCTACCAACGGAAGAGACATATCTGTAGCCTGTAAATTCGGACGAAATTTCGTTAGGTCTGGTGATAAACGCATAAATTTATAAAACAAAAAAAAATGTTGTTTCGTTAAGTACGGTCGGCATCAGGGGTCGGTGACACTTTAAATTTTATAGGTACTGTACCTACTACGCTTCTAAGTATTCCAATATTCTAACAATTCTTTCAGTCATAGAGAAATACCATCGAGAGAATAAAGCAAAAAATTGCTACTCATCATCATCTGCCTAGCTTTTTCCCAACTACATCGGGGTCGGCTTCCAGTCAAACCGGATTCAGCTGAATACCATGTTTTACGTGGAGCGGCTGCCTACCTACCAGACTTCCACAACCCATTAACTGGGTAACACGGTACTTCTTGGCAAGACAATCAGTCTTGCTTCTGATTTCTAACAATCCGGAACGACTGCTAAAGATCTACAACGGCAGACGGGACCAACGGCTTAACGTGCTTTCCGAGGCACGGAGGTATCTCAGAATGTTAAGATAGTCACCCATCCACAGACCGACTTCGGCAAGCGTTGCTTAACTTGCTACTAATGTACATAAAAATAACTGAGTATGGTCAAGACTTAATTTTTTTAAATGCGTGCACTACTGTGCAAATGTTTCCCCAAATCCTTCCCGGAATTCTTTACCCGAGCCACCTCGTACCAGGCCCCACAGTACGCATCTAGAGGCACTAGACAAGTGTCATTCTGTTTGCGGTAGCGTGGTGAAGGCGATTGTCAAAATGTGAAAATGTATGGGAATGGCAGAAGCTGTCGAAATGTCGCGTGATCAATCCCTTATGGCAACCATTTTGGCATTTCGACAACCGCATTCGCGCCATTCGCTGATAGAATGGAACTTTGTCTAAGGCCTCAGGTCGTCTCGCCATCTCTTTCACATTTACCTTTTACAAAAACATTGCAGTGCTTGTCATAAGGCGCATCTTTGGCAGCCACCTTGCAGATGAACGGCAGAAATCTACTTAAGCACATCATGTTCTCGATGTCGCCACGCCGAGTGACCACTTCACATCCTTCTATATTGTCATAGCTCATCGCATTCTTGCCTGTTGGTGTCACTGGAATCATTATTAAGGAGTTATAAAAGAACTTGATGATACAGCTCAATCGTAATAGGATTTCGGATAGTCTTAGAATCCCACTCCAAACGGGCGAACACGTGCCCACTGCAAGTGTTCGCCTATTCTTAATTTGGAATGATTTCGTTGTCTTCTACTTGTCTCCTTATACCAGGTGCTGCTATCTCAGATCTATATTGTAGCAGTGAGAAATAAAGGACAGAAAAACTGGTTATAAAACACGAAATGTACCTAATAGAATACTTACAGTGATAACACTCGAAATAAGCAGTTCCAAATAGAAAACAGAGTAATTAAGATAAATAAATAATACTTACAATCAATAATAGGATCCTCCTCAGCAGATGCATGCCTGTGCCCGTCATTTCCCACCCAAGCATATTCCCCTAAATCTGGATACTTCTTGAACATGGTGTGCAGTTGCATGATGTCATAATCTGAGGTTGGGATCATCAGTTTTGCTCCTTCCACCTGGCATATGCTCGACGTCTGCCAGAACAAGACTTTCTCTATGTGGAACTTGTAGAAAGCATCAGTTTTCCTATTATATACGTAGTCTGTGCGGTATTGTTTTGTTATCTTCGGTGGTGTCGCCACTGTCGATGCTGTTATGGGAGAATGAGTTAACTATGAGTATGTAGATGGGAGGGCGGAGAATATTCCTTACAATTTGAATACCTAACTACATTACTTTATCATATGGTATAATAAGTATCCGCTAATGTATCTAAGGTAGGTAGTCAGTACCACAATTAGCTGAACCCACCTTTGCATAAATGGTTGAGATTTTTTAGAAAAAAAAAAACAAAACAAATAGCAAAATACTCCTACCCAAACTTAGAGATAGGTACCCAATTAATAATAATTATGTATTAACGTATCAGCTGGGTCATACAAAAGTGCGGTACCTACATGACCAAAATATATGGAACAGCTTGCAGTTTATATAGGTACGTATGTACCTACATCTGTAGTATTTTTAAAGAAAGAAAAACTTACTCAGCACAATACAGAGCACAAAAATCACGTATTTCTGCATCTTATCTTAGAATCCGACCGCTCTCAAAATACTTCAGTTACAAAATAACAGACCCGGACCACCGATAATTAAATTTCTAAGCAAGTAATAAAGATAGTGGGAACCAAATAGTTCCAGTTTATTTACACTAGATATTAATTACTGTTACTCGAAACTTATAAGCACACACTCGTAGTTAAAAACCGGCCAAGTGCGAGTTGGACTCGCGTGCAAAGGGTTCGGAACGAATATATATTTTTTTAGTGTTACTTTAGCGGCATCAATGCCGCCACATAAAAAACTATGAAGCGAAATTTGTACGGCAACAAAAAGAACCGTAACGCCATCTATCCTGTCAGCGACGAACTACCAACGAAATTCTGCATCGCGCAAGCAAAGTTCTCCGTGCGATTTGAACATATAGGCACAACAGTCCGAATTTCAGCTATCGGGCAGTTGCCCACCAGACACAATAACAGTCTGGTCGGAGGATCGTCCCATTTTCAGTGGAGGTGTGCGGGACTTTATTCTCTGTACCGCATACCTCTATACTGGTGACCTTCGACAGTGAACATCAGCGCAGCCTTCGTGAAACTACTTCAGCGTTATGTCATCATCATCACTCCTCATCCTGACCTCAAGCTCTCGAGCAGCGAGTCATACAGCCAACCAGTACCCACGGCTTCTACGGGTATCCTGACCACCAGCATGCAGCTGGCGCGCATGCCTTCCTCCTTCAGCATCCTCAGCCTCTCATCATCCTCAACCTCATCAGCGACCTTGGCAGGAGCACTGCACCTTTGGCCAGTCACATGAAGAGCCTTTAAGAACCTCTCCTGGTCGACCCCAAGCAATCACGTCACTATGTCGCAAAGCTCCGACTAACTGGAGCCTACACCATCATCCCGACTCACTGAGATGACATCACGCCGATTCAGTGGAGCACCGCAGACAGTTCCGACTCACCGTGAACTCTGCGACTTTCGGTTCCAACTCACTAGAACTTGGGGATTTGGACCATAACCCGCCACGCTGGTCCAGTTGCCACAGCCTCGTTTGCCTGTCGACAAAGTGCACCAATTGCAGGTGAGGTTGAGTCCCGCGAGATGTTGGTTATGAAATTATCGAAAGTCGATAGTAATAGTAAAATTTCGTTTCCATGCGGTTCATCCGCATTATCTAAACTTATTAGCTTGTAATTATTTCTTGTAATTCAACCCGCGTCAAGTAAATAAGTTACATAGTATAACAGAGACATTCTTTATCGATTATTATTCTTAAAACAAAATCTGCCAACCTAGTATTTAATTATTACATTTTCAACCTGCGAATGATTGTTCACAGCCCCGGATCTAGGCGGCAAGTTCAAGGGGCGCCAAATTATTCAAATGTTTGAATTATATGGTGGCCCTTGCTTTACGGCGGGTTTGATATTCATAGCCTTTTTGTAACTTCAAATTCGGAATTTGTTAAGAAACATCTAAAATATTGAACACGTTTATTTGGAATTCGTTTTTGTAAAAAGTCAAAAAAAGAAAGGTACTTTGACCTCCAATATGCTCCAGACACAATAGTTTACCATGTATGGCCTAGAAAACAAAATTGATGCCAATGATGAATACAATGGTGTTCGTTATCGTTAAGGGTATTTTTATCCCCTATAGGTACATAACAAAATTAATCACCAACATGGAAGAGATGGGGGCTCCACTATCAAGTTTCTGCACCGGTTCGGATAAGTCGTAGATCCGGGTCTGATTAGTTACTAGGAAGAGGAAGTAAGGTACATTCATCCCGGAGGTCACGGTGGAGCATACGGTGGAGGTGGTGGAGGTGGAGACTTGACACTAGGCTAGAATAACGATTGTGCAGTACAGTGTGCAAAAAGATTTCCTTTCCATTTCATATTCTTTTACGAAAATTATTGGTAGTTTTTTTAACCTACTTAAAAAAGGAGGCGGTTCTCGATTCGACTGAATGTTATTTTTTCATTTTTTTTTTGTGTGTTTTTTTCGATATTTTCTCGAATTGTCAACCGATTTTGATGATTATTTTTTTGTTTCGATGAACATTTTACTGGATTGGTCCCGTTTCAATTTGATGAGGATCTGATGAAGAACTTCGGAAATAGGCAACGGAACTCTTCAATAAATGATAGCAAATAGACCGGGATTACTTAAAATCGTATCTCTGTTTATTATTCATCACGCCAGTACCTACCTACGCCAGATATTTACAAGTCAACAATGTTTGGACGTTGAACTTCAAAGATAAACACTGTTTTATCTTAGAGTTGCAGCGGTCACTGGATCTCCTCAACTTAAAATCAATAAAATCCAGTAAAGTGGGATGTTGTTAGGTTAATGTCAATCCCAAAGTAAAGTAGATCTTTAACTATGAGCTAGTCTGGACTTGAACTGCAAAGGTGCACAAAGTAACTCCTTTTAAAGGCAAACAGCACAACCACTCATTACAAAAAAATACAACCAACTTCCAAATAAAATACACTACAAATTATAAAATAACTTTAATTTCGGATGTCGGTGTCAAAAAACGAAGAAACAACCAAAAACACCTACTTCCGAAATTTAAGTTATTTTTTAAACTTGTATTTTCATGAATATTCGAATACATAAATCGGTATTAGGTAGTATCTTGTATTTACCTAGACAAATACACAAACAAACATATTTAGCAACTCAAATCTTTATAAATGATAAGTACCGCGATCTGAAGAAGAAAATATTGATAGTAGGTACCTAATCATAGAAATAGGTAGATAAGTATATGTAACAGTAGAATAGCGAATCAGTACCTACCTACAGGGAATCTGAAACTGGAATAAAGATTCGATATTCATAATGTATTTAATTTACGCCTTTTTAGATATTTAGGGATCTAGTTAAGTTAGGTAATTTAAATTGAAACTGAATAATTTTAACTCAATATCCCAAGAGCCGGCGACGATCAGACCTTCGTTATTTTATAAAAGCTGAATGTTTCTCTGGGTATGTCCCCAACCCCAATACATGTACAACAATGCATTTCCTTGGTTTATGTACATTTTCAGTAGGAAGTATCTTTGCGTACATTGTTTTTCATATATAAATAACCATCAATATGCAATAAGTCACGCTTTTCCTGCGATTTCACAAATTTTGCAGCACGTAACATTTTATAGAACGATTATATAACCGTAATGCGTAACATGTAATATAGTTGTCATTCAAACATACTTTTACCCTCATTTTCAAAATAATACAAAATGCTTACGCGTTACTACCTGCCTACATTAAAATAAAATAGCACTGCAACTACCCACAACTGGTACCTATGCAATATTTTTTGCAATATTAAAATTAGTTTTTATCTCCTATTGCTTCAGCTCAATATGATTCATGAATAATTATTATTTCCTGTAGATTGGTTAAATTTATTGGCTTTACATCGAAACTATAATAGATTTACTGGACGTGTTTTGTTTGTAGTAAAACATGTATAACATTAATTAGCACTTACCTAATACTTTCCAAGTTGAGATTTTATACTTTGGTCTGGTGAACTGTTAACTTACTAAGCTGCTGACATTCTGAAGTGTTGAGATTTTTAATCGTTGGTATTTTAACTGCTGCGTAAGATAAATCCCCGACTAGTGAAGTTTGGACACCAAGCGTCGTTTGATACTTATGGGCATTTGTCACTAGTCTCTCGGCTCGGCTCCATAACAGACACGGCTTTGGGTTTAGGGTGTTTATTCCGCCTCGACTGCTAAGACAATGTTTCCAAATTGCGTCATATTGAACGACTTTAAAAAGAGTATTTTCAGTAATCAGTAGCGTATGGATTTTAGCCCAGTTACTGTTATGACGGGGTTATGTAAACTGGGTACTGGGGGGCTACTCTCCAAGCCCGAAGTCCGTAGTTTCGGGCTTAGTTGCGAGCGTATTCTACTCCGTATCACCTAACAAAACAATTTGACAGTTACTGTCAAATTGTGTTGTCATTCATTCTTAGTTCGTAATTAATCGTAAGTCCGTAGGTGATACGGAGTAGAATACGCCCGCACCTAAGCCCGAATCTACGGATTTCGGACTTAGAGAGTAGCCCCCTGACCGGTGTTACGAGCCGTAATGAAACATTCGCAGCGAGCATGTTATATTACGCCGTGTCTTAAAATCGTCTCGCTCGCAAGCGATCAGTGTAGACGTGTTTTTCGTTCTTTTACCCAAATTATGGAGCATTAATAATACAATAACATGCAATATTGATCCATCATGTGTATTGACAATAAGGTGTTTTAAGTACTAAAGTGGAGTGAACTATAATAGTGTGATCGCGAAGTTCGTCAACGCGGAGGTGGCTCTTCACCCCCTCGAAGGAAAGAGACGGGTTGCGAAAAAGAAATTATTCATCTCTGTCCCACTACAGTGAACTGCGCCAAGTACGGCGGTTACACCTGTGATTTGAATTTTTGGATAGCAAAACAAAAATGCCCAACAATTGCGGCGCGTGTTGTTCAATAATAACGAACTTTTATATGGTATGTTCAAGTGCAAAGTGCAAAAAGCAATACCACTTGAGTTGTCTTAAAATAGATACGATTGCGTTTGAAACATTTACGCAAGCATACAAGAAAAAATGGGTTTCCCGGAATGTGTATGCTCAAATCCTAAAGGAGGGAACAGCGAAACTCCAGTTCGCGGAAATAATTTACCCACCACCACCATCACCTCTCCCATGAATTACGTAAATACTCAGAGGGGAAGTAAGGCTTGTGTTATGGATACCGATACTGTTCTATTGGAAGAACTCAGGGAATTTCGAGTCGATATCATGGCTCGCATGGATAGTCAGGCAAATACAATAGCACTCTTGTTGGATCAATTCTCTAAAACAAAAACCGATTTAGACAACATTGTTAAAATAATGAGGGTGCTCGAAGAAAAAGTCGATGCTAAACTGTCCCAAGAAAGATTGACTCAATACAATACTGATGAGATAGTCGGAAATCCATCCACTTTTGCAGAAGTCGTCAGTCAATCTAGCGAAGACATCCCTAAGAAGTCGCCTACATTACAACAGATACGACGCACCAACACAAAACCGCAAAAGATAAACAAAGGTGGGGCCACGAAATCTGTTGAGCTGCCTGCAGTGACTACAGCTGTTACTGATCATGAAGCAAGTAACGTTGAAGGGGAAAATAATCAATCTGGCTGGACGACTGTACAGTATAAAAAAAACAACCGGCAGCCAAAAGTTGTCAGAGTGGGAACAAATAGCGAGTTGAAAGCGTTACAAGCCACGGAACGGAAAAAACACTTGCATGTGTGGCGATTACACCCAGAAACCACTCTCGAATCAATGACTGAGCACGTTAAGAATGTATGTGGGCCGGAGGTGCCTATAAAAGTAGATAAAATAAAACATAAAACCGAGCGAGATTACTCGTCGTTTGTTATTGGAGTACCAGAACAGTGGTTTGATAAATTGAACCAAACTGAAATATGGCCCATAAACGCTGAATTCAACGAGTGGATTTGGTTTCGGAAGTATACCAAAAATTCATCAAATTAGTACCATCGAAATTTTTTACCAAAACGTTAGATGTCTTCGAACTAAGTTGGAAAAATTTAGAAATAACTTAGATTCACTAAATTCGGACTTGTTTGCAATTACCGAATCGGGTTGCAATGCTTCCATTCACGATTCTGAAACTGTCCCACCGGGATACAATATACTTCGTAGTGACCGAGCGGATGGGCGAAAGCAGGGAGGCGCGTTTCTTGTGGCCACACACCGGTTCGAGCTGCGGCGAGTACGTGTGCCCGACGTATCGATAGACACCTGCGTGTTTGAAATGGTTTGTGCGACGGTACATTTAAATAGTAGATTTTTATTTCTGTGTTCTGTTATATATATTCCTCCGGGTAGTTCTGAAAATGATTACATGATTCTGTTTTCAGTAATAGAAAAACTATGTACTAGATATAAAGAAGTAATTGTGTTAGGTGATTTTAATTTACATTCGTGTCCTACAAATGTGACCAATTATTATGAATGTTTCTTATCCTTTTGCGAATTCACTCAAAATAATAATGTACCCAATTGTTTAGGTCGTCAATTAGATCTGGTGCTGAGTTCTGGGTTTAGAGGGAAGGTGTCAGTAGTTGCGGCAGACGAGCCACTCGTGTCCGTCGACGTGTATCACCCGCCGCTCGAAGTGAGCGTGAACCTCGACCCCGCGCGGGCCCCCCACCCCGCCGATAGTGTCCCCGCACACTTGTCGCCCGCGGCCGAATCCGCCACTGATACAGACTCGCGCGCTAGTGCATGCGCACTATTGCGCACTCAGTAATAGACCGCGATGGAACTTTTATAAGGCAAATTATGAATTGCTTTATTCTATGTTAAGTTCAACGGAATGGAATGATATGTACGAGATGCACGACTTGGACGCTATATTGAACATCTTCTACAGTAAAATGAACAGAATTTTAGATATTTGTGTCCCCAAGAAAAATCGTAGGGTGAAGTCACGGTACACTTATCCTAATTGGTACACGAGCGAAATAGTACAAGATCTAAAAACTAAAGCTAGACTTCACAAGACGTTCAAGGAAACAAAGAATTTAATTGTTTACAGTGAATATTCTAAATACCGAGCAATTATTAAAAAAAATATTCATGCTGCGCACAAACTACATCAAACTAAAATTCAACGTCAGTTTGCGAAAGATCCAAGGTCATTCTGGCAATACATACGATCTAAGACCAGTACGGCTAACAGACAAACTATTATTAAGGATGGTCAACACTTAACGGATCTTGAATGTGCCAAGCAATTTGCGATGTATTTCGAGTCGGTGTACAGTAGGGAGCCACCACAACTTGACCCGCGGGCGGCCGCAGCGACGGCGGCGGGGGCCATGAGTGGATCGCGCGTGCAACTAAACTCGCTAAGTCTGAAGGACGTTAGCGCGGCACTGGACGGCCTAAAACCGAAGCGTTCAGCTGGCCCGGATGGGATACCAGCCTTCCTATTCAGGGACTGCAGTAGGGTATTAGCAGAACCTCTGCACTATATATTTAATACGTGTCTCCAATCAGCGACGTTCCCAACTCGATGGAAGATAACGCGGGTTATTCCAGTCCCCAAGGGTAAGGCAGGACCCGACATCAGTGGATATAGACCGGTG
>NDFZ01005241.1:45695-57496 GCA_002192655.3 Mamestra configurata
AAAAAAAAAAAAAACTTTGTCTCTGTCATCTATGACCTAGACTAGAGTCAAGAGCAAACCCATATTAAATAAAAAAAAACAACACACATTCGCATCATGTTCTTGCTCGTTTCCACGTACTGACTGCACGAATGCTCGTTTTGTAACATGTTACATTACGCCCCGTAACACCGATGTACGTACAGTCAAAAAAGCTATTTGGTATGCAGGCAGCTAACTTTGTAACTACTTTTAAACAATGTTGTGAGTGTGCTGAGTAGATAACTATTGTTCATCACACTCGTAAGTGTGTCATACGCTTAAAAAGTTATAATGCTCTCATAAGAAATAAATATTGGCAGTGCAGTGCAAAAAATAATATTTTTGCCTGTAGGTATATCTGTTTAAAAATCTAGAGGTACAGTCGACAAACTATTTGGTATAGCTTTGTTGACTGTACCTTTAGATTTCTCTCAGGGGAAACTTAACAGTCGTGTGACTACTAGCTATTTGCTAACAGGGTTACTGTAAGCAAAACTCAATAGTTAAATAGTCTGGTCACACTGGTCAAACTCAACGTTATCATGAAAAAGTTTAAATTTAAACTCTCAAATCAGAAACAGGTGAACAGTGTTTTGTATCTGAAGGGTTGTTGTAAATGAAAATCAGGTATATAATTATGCAGTAGTTTATTGTTACAGTGTCGCTGCCGGTCTTCATCGCTTCCCGGCGCGCAATCTACGCACACGCCACGCACCACATACGCAACTAACACTAAACATTCACCTATAATTTAGTCAGGAATACAAAACTATACTAAAGTTTTACTAACTCAAGAAAACGTAGAAAAAAAAACGACAGAAATTTTGGTTGATAGCAATATTTATAGCAGTTTGAGCAGCGCTTTGGATTACAAGTACAAAACTTATCAAATGCAAGAGTATTAATACAGAAAAAATATTATCAAAATTCCCATCGCTCAATTTCCTAGCTCAGTGACAAGAGTTACAAATGTGGTGCAATGGCGAATCACGCTACAAAATTATTACAATAGTTTTGGCAGTTCGCAACAATGGTAAAATGCAACTAACTCAGTACACGACAGAAACATGTATCACTTATATTTACATTACGTTTCTGGGTCGCTGTACATGTCAACAAACTAAATCACGATACTAATTTCCCTCGTGACGCGTTAACTGAAACCGTTATCTACATTGCAAAATGTTACAGGACAATATCGCAAAGGAAACAATTCTACTAAGTCTTGTTGTCAACGTTCTGTCTTGGGCTTGACATAAAGAGAATCGATACAGCCATTTGATATTAATATCTAAAGTTAACTTAAACACGACTATCAGTGCACAAAGTACCTATTTACATTACGACTGGTAATAATAGTAATTAAATCAAATGTCATAATCATAAAACGAAGAATACAATTATTTTCTCATATTATTTTGTATTTTTTTTTTACTTTTTTATATATTGTCGAAATTATAATACAAAATTAATGTGGGATTACTGAACACAAACTAAAAAACTGAGGCGATCTAATTGTTAACACGAAACCTAAGATTCTTACCGCATTATTACACTAATATTTACATGAAACAAAGTGAATTCGTCCGCTCGTACGGAGCATTCGAGTGTGCGATCACTTAAAAGTTAAAAAAGAAAAAGAGCCTTGGCTGACTGGCCGCAGGGTTTAAAATAGAATACAAACGTGATGTCCTACAACTAAAGATCACTTGCGTGTAAAATGAACAGTCGTGTACTTAAAACTTAAAATAATACGAGATCTCTGAAAGTCTGGAAACGCAATACGTACAATTACATAAAATAAGAAGCGTGTTCGTTTAGGCGCCGCGATACTGTGTGCTCGACGCACGAACCTTACGTCCTCCGCCGGGGCGAACAGTACGCTAAGTACGAATGGAATAAGTCATTGTTATGGATGACAAATTTATTCTGCATCCAATTTAATGTCAATTTATTTTATTTTCGAATTTTTATAGCTATTTCAAAAATTACCAAAATTTTAATATTGACGAATTTTTACGTTGGTAATACCATTGACAAAAGAGCCAAATCGACAGTTGCCTGTTTAATGGCTTAATATTTAAGTTTTTACCCAACTAACTCAGAAGGAGGTTAATGTTTTGCCTGCATACTTTGCTATTTTTTTCTTGGGTTGTTTAACGTATAGTATACACGCAGTACACCATATAGTATGTACGCTTCCATACAAACTTCGCAACTGAACACCCCAACCTTACAATATTCGTCTACTTATTATATCCTTATTTACATACATTCAAACGTCTTTTCACATCGGAGGACATGTAGTATACAGCAGTTATATAATTAAGCAAATTTCTAATAAACCAATGACGATAATTAATGAATAATTACCTAACGAGCACTTGTATATTATATACAGTACATTGTACAGTTACACGTGAGGGGTGAGGGGTGCGGGGCTTCAAAAACTATGCGTTACGGATCACAGTGACAGTTATCTGAGTTAAGGCAAGGTGGGTCCGTCGGGGCTCGCTTACGTGGTCTTAGCTGACACAATACTGGCTTAATATAAATATTGACGTCACTTGTGCAATACAAAATATACCTTAGGACATAAGGTTAATTTTGTATTGCACAAGTGACGCAAATATTTTGATAAGACACAAGTTTTGAAGAAATTAATTAACCAGTTACATTGGTCGTGGTTGAACCCAGAGAAAAGTCAAGGATAGATTGGTAATTCCTAGTAACTTGTTTGCGTATTTGAACAACTGATTTAGGTACATTATCTCAATTTCTGAAAACTTGATAAGCTGTCAGTAAATCTGCTATTATTTTTTTAAACATATTTTCTTTACTTGGTTGACAAATACAGTAAAACTTGTTAGTGGGCTAATTTTTCCTCTTTTACTGAGATAATATTTTAAAGAATAGTTTTGCTTAATTATTTTCTTTGCATTTTATAGGTATGACCTCTGTTACTGAGATAACGTCAATTTATTATGTACCTCTCTTACTTGGACTTATAAATTTCCGAAATAACTTCTATTGAAACCTCTATTAATGGAACCCTTCGTAAATGAGACAGATATTTATTTATACCTGGATATCTAAGACCCTGGTAAGTGGAATACCTTTTTAAGTAAGATAAATTTGCAGGTCCCTTGACCTTTTGGGTCATTCTCAGGTCCATTGTCACGTATACATGACAAGATAGCGCGTGCCCTGTACGCCAAACGTCACAAATATGTGACAAAAAGTACGGCGAATTTGTGGCTTGGCGTCTGGGGCACGCCGATGCGTTTTTGCTCTGGCGTTCAAAATGTCAAAGTCAAGTCAGGTTTCACTGTATAATGTTACTCAATCATAAGATGACGTGAGATGAGATAACTGGTTTATTTGACAAAGAGCAGTGTGTGGCAGCTAATACCAACGCAATACCGAGCGCTCCTCTTTTGTACCATCAAAGTCTCAAACAAACCGCTGCCCGACCTCATAACTATATACAATCTTTACTACTAAACAACGCAAATACTGTAAATACGTCACTATAATATCTGACTATCCAGAAAAAGGAGATAATTATAGTAATAAGCAGAGATCGGTATAGGTAGACAATATTTACTGAATGTTCGTGGAATTAAGTAACATAGAGTTGATAATACCTCCTGTAAAATCCCGGAATCATAAATGGAATCATGACAATTAAAACTCGGGCTTATAAAAACATGAACTGGACTTTGAGTAAAGTTACAAAATATTGATTTGAAGAATCAAAAGAAGAAAGAGTTGTGCGAAAACAAAGCTATTTAATTTAACAGTATTAGTAGGTACGGAACTCTAAAAACATAAGATTCTTCAATATAATAATTTTGTATTCAAAGCTCAATAAGTAATTTGCAATTTCTTAAATCCCGGGACACAATCGTCATATTTATGATTGCGGGATTTTAATGGAGGTATTATCAACTCTATGTTACTTACTTCCACGAACATTAAGGAAATATAGTCTACCTATTCCGATCTCTGATAAGTCTTGTAGCGGTTTGTAGGAGACTAACCTACTTGTTGTGGACTTGCTACATTGGTTTACATCCCGTACCAAACTAGTCTAACATTAATACTATGCATTTATTTACAAAGATTTTTTACGTTTTATAGTTTTGAACTAGTTTTAAGGCTACGACGTCTGGCGACATTCACACAAAGTCTCTCTATGCTAGATTATATGTTAGCAGCGTGATACAGTAGTAATACTACTTACAAATTAAATGGAAACATCAATTTTGGATGATACATGGTGGAAATGTAACCGTGAAGTATCTTGTTGCTTGACAACGGTGAAGGGATATTAACATTTGATATTTTTGTTGCAGATTGGCCGGAGAAGACAATGTGGGAGACCAATGGTCAACAGTGGGTCAATGAAGGTGAGGAAATATTTATGCAGGATGAATTTTGGCGTGGCGTGGTTGACCAAATTCAAAATTATAGGAATCGCGGAAAATACTCAAAGGAAACGATTTTGATGAAAACTAAAAGTGCATCATTGGCTTTTTTGAAAAATCGAATTTAACATGTATGTTGAAAAATGTATCCATTTCGCTGTTGTCGAGTCACTAAGACACTAAAAGATTATATTCCTACCTTGTAATATATTATTTAAGATTACGAATGCCAATATTAGACAAAAAGACTCACGCACACTAACACATCCCGGTACAATAATCAAACTTCTAATATAACTATTAAATGCGTGAAATACACATGTATTTATTACATTTACAAACACTTTGCTATAAAATATCTCACTACTGCAATGATAGTATGTGAATATTACTCATACATCTGTTTTATTTACTATTTATATTCATTGCATCGAGTTAATTAGTAGTTTAATTTTATCTAGTACTATTCTAACCTATCTACGTAAAAATGTTCAGTCGATGTTACATACAATGGTGTTTACGATTAAGCTTAGTATTTATAGTATAGGCCGTCTAAAGACGATAGTTCGCAAGAGATTCGTGTTGGCACACAACTGAAATCCGTTTTAAGTCAGAAACTATCGTCTGTAGACGTCCTAAAAAGGAGATTAATAGAAGAACACATATAAATCAATAAATCCGTAGTTAAAAAATTAAATTGTCAATACACGTTATATAATATTGCAACGTTTATTGCTTGCAACGTACGTACGAAACACAATCAGGCACACTTTGACACTACGTCACACTTACGATTACATGGAATTGCGGAGATAAATGAAACATAACCTATTTACTACGTGAAGCGTCTCTTTACTGTATATGTCGCGCCGAGGGGTCAGCGACCTCGCCTCTCCATCTTATCCACGCCTATCCGTCATATATCTGCTCGTTATTCTCCAAAACCTTGCCTAGCTACATTCTGTCGCGTGGGCGACACGTTTCGTTGTATAAAACTCTGTTGCTGTCAACATTTCTATCGTTCCCGATCCTTTGCTTTCTCTTATCGATTATATTCACAGTGACCATCCAACTATACTATGCTACACACATTCGCTACACGCTACAATACAAGTAAACATCAAAATTAATAGTTTTTAGTAGTGACGTCGCGAATCCGCTGTTTTGCGTCAAAAATTTTGGTGTGGTTTACGTCAAAAATGCGCGTTTGTGGAGACGCTCGAAATGCATGTTTTGGAATTTGGGTAGGTTACACTTTTGGGATCTCTTATTATACAAATATATTCTGTCAAAATTCGTGGTAGTGAAAGTACCAAAGTTTAGAAAGCATGTTTCATTTCAGTTTTTTCGTCAATTACCATAATAAATTCTCCACAAGGTATACATATCTATACGATGCGCATAAGTTTAATGCCTTCTAGTTACAGCGATGAGGTATGGTGCGGTATTTATACAATCCAAAAATGTAATACATTCACAGTTGATTTAAATAAAAGCAAAACAACACAGTTTGGGAAGAGACCCGACTTATGTGACGTGTGGACTACCTACAACTGGAATCTGAACTCTAAGCTATTAGAAATAAGTGTAAATATTGACTGTACATGTGTACATAGACGAGAACGTAAAGTTTGGAGTTCAAATTCCAGTTGAGTTGTGACTGTTGCGTGTTATAGTGAATTCGTATGTAATTTACATTACAAATGGCATTAGTTTATACCAGATGACCCCTTCATAAAATTTTACCTCAATCGTTGATTTTAAAAATATTCATACAATTAGAAATAGACATCACTTTTTATTTATTATTTTATTGATACCTAATCACCTACTTGAATAATACTAATTACATGTACATTTTAAAGCGGTTAGTGGGATAAATATTTTTAAAACCATCTCACAAGGTATTTAAGCCACAATACATACGAATTCGCCAAACCACCAGTCCATAACCGACCTTACATTGCCGTAAATAAAGTCAAATATCGTTTTATCAGAGGTTAATCAGGCGCGTAATCGCTTCGACCAACCATCAATCCATAATCGACTTTATCCAACTGTTATAGAGTCGACTATCGCACCACCGAGGCTGCTACAACACGAGTGCGGCCCATAGGCTTTGGCCAGAGTGAACGCAACGTGACTGAGGCGGGAGCGGGCATGTGTCCAATCTATCTCCACTTGCTTCTGTGGGCTGTGCGTGGTAGACGTGCTTCCTCGGGGTGAAAAAATCGACCATCGCTCGCTAGCTCATCCGCAGTGCCGAGTGACTTCTCGTAGAGCATACACGTGTTTCCTCAGGATCAAACAAAAGACGATCGTTCGCTAGTTCGGCCGCCCCGCCACATCGCCTCAGGGTGAAACAAAAGACGATCGCTCCCTTACTCAGCCGCTCCGCCTCAAGTCTCTTCAGTACGGACGCAGACGGCTTCCTCAAGGTGAAACAAAAGACGATCGCTATCTAGCTCATCCAGTCCGTCTAATCGCGCCAGTCACGTTCAGTACGGACGCAAACGGCGGTCCCATACGTTTGATGGTCCTCGCCCGCCTTGGCGCTGTGTCAGCGTGTCACTCTGGTGGAGCCTGTAGTGTCGGCTATCGCTGGCAGGGCCGGGCGGCGCGGCGCTTGGCGAGTGCGCGCGGACGCTCGCGTCATTCCCACTGGTGCGGCGACGGCGGCAGCTCGGACGGGTGCGCCACTGTGGAGCTGCAACGTCAAGAGTCGGCCGGGTCAGTCATGTGATGCTGGAGCTGAGACCCACACCCACGCCACTTGCTTGCGTGCTGGATTCACTTTCATCAGATTAGAGCGAGGCAAAGAACGAGAACAATTTTTTTTTCGTGAAAGATTCTCCACGTCTCTTCTGTCAAAACCTGAAGCGCATTTTATATACCACTGAGTTATATAAAGCTAAGAATAAAAGCGCAAATAATGTTTTTTGTATATGCAAAAGTATTTGAATAAACTTTTCTTTTCGAACTGCGTTATGCGTAATATTATATAAGCAAAAGGGCATTTATAGATAGAAAAGCTGCGTTAATATAAGGAAATATAAGATTATTGAGCGTCGAACGTCTATCATGAAGTTGTTTGGTAACACGTCAACAGCTTTGTTTTCATTAGTTAAAATTTAACTTATTATGTGTCTTGCGCTTTTTAAATCTCGCTTCGCCAATCCACACCGTGAATCCAACATACAAACCAACATGCATTTATCATTTTTGAACAAAATCTATGATAATAAAAGAGAAATCTTAGAGCAAAACTGCATCACAAATCAAACGCTACAGTAACTACTGAATAAAGTAATGAAAATTCACCACAACCATGTGCCTGGCACAGTGCTCATCTCATACTACGCATGCACTACGAGGCAACCCTAACAGAAAACAACCTCACTTCTCAATATCAACCTTAAATCCAGGAAATAAAGTTCATATTTGAAAGACATTTTTTTCTGCTAGGGCTGTCAAAACCCACTAATCATACAAAATCAAATTCAACCTCAGTACTGTTTCATCAAAATCGAAACTACTGTTTTTTGTCGATTTTGAGGAAATATGGCCTCATACTTGAGTTCGGTTAGTAAGGAATAACCCTGCCCCGGGTAAATGAAAGTCGAACTGTTAATTAAACAGACATTTTAATCAACACAATCAACTTGCTTGGTAAGTTTTGGTTTTATGCAAGCCATATTTCAATTCAGGTATTTTTTTGTAGCGGAAAAAGAATTACAAACACAATCGGGAACCGAACTCAAGTACGAAGCCTTCACAAACGCATGCACTGCAACCGAACCGTTAGGACGGAGCGAGCACTATTTAACGATCAACCCTTTTGAAACGAGACGACGGTCGAAGGCAACAACGCCTCTTCTATAAAACGTTTAATCGTAAAAATCAACAAGGATTTAGATCGTCTAAGCTTAAATAGGGTATTTTACTGAAAAAATCTAATTAGTCCGTTATATATGTCACCGGAAAATTGCAGACTCCGTAAAATTGTAATAAATCTTGATTCAATTATAATTTCTTATGAAAAAATCGTTTTCTTTACAATAAATTCCATCCAAATTCAACAGTTATCAATATATCCGTGTCTTATTAAGAAAAAATAGTTTACCATTTCACGCGATATTTTACAATCTTACGGCGTTTGCTATTTTCCGGTGACAAATATTTCCAAATAATATTAGACACGTATATTTTTTTCTTTTTTCAAGTAAACAAAAAATGAAGACGATACAGTGCGTTGAAAATACGCGTGACATCACTATGATGGTATAATTGTTACCAGTGACGTGACGTCACGCGTGTTTTCAACGCACAATATCGTCTTCATTTTACGTAAAAAAATAAAAAGTACGTGTCCAATTTTTATTGGAAATCAA
Organism: Mamestra configurata; assembly: GCA_002192655.3. Taxonomy (NCBI): domain Eukaryota; kingdom Metazoa; phylum Arthropoda; class Insecta; order Lepidoptera; family Noctuidae; genus Mamestra; species Mamestra configurata. The sequence goes on from NDFZ01005241.1 coordinate 54,538, forward strand.
TCTGACGGACTAATTCGATTTTTTCAATAAAATATCCTATTGCGGGCCCCTCCATGGCACGTTTAGGCCCGCTTGCATAAACCAGAGCTATTATTTAGCTTTACTTGCTAACACAGGGTCATCTGGTGTGGTTTTTTTTTAAATTTAACCTCGCAACTATCGCGGAGTTTAAAGACAACCCTGGTTTGTGCAAGTTGGCAAGAAAGAGTTTGAATAGGAGAAAATTACACTAATGAGTTGCCATCGTTGGGCTCTGTTACTAATATGAACGTGGAAACTTCAAAATCTGAAGGTAATGATAGAAGGTAGGTGGAGGGGCGCGCAGTCTCAGTTTAGACTTAGGTGTGAGGAGTGTTGCCTTGATCGCGTCCCCGCTGACGTCGGGAGTGCGAGACTTGCGACGTCGGCGTGCAGAGGACAACACATACGCGTGCGGACGCTTACTGGGACGCTAGCTCCACGAACCGCCTATGCGGCGCACAGAAATATCACCGGCGATAGCAGTAGATATTTAGCCGCCGTCTTGAAAGGGGAACAAACTTTTGCTTTCGAACCCGCCCTAGAGCTGTCGCAAAACACACAAAAAAGCAGAATTAAAACTACCGTACGGGAGTGAACAGCGGTGCTAATGAAGCGGGACACACCACCATTTCAAGAGGGTTGATTTTGCTCGAAAACAGCGGCGTATGTACATAGAGGGCGCTCGAAGCGCGGGGAGAGACGGAACGTTATGTAAGGAATATAAAACGGTAAAACAACCCATGCACAAGTCGGGCTCTAGCAAAATCGACCCGTGAGTGAGTGTTACTGTACACAAAGAGGCACAACTGTTAGCTACGCTGCGACACTACAGTCGGGGGACAGGGCGGAGGATGCGACAATGCGACAACGCGACCGTGTGCGACACCGGCGCGACACACGCGACACTACGCGCTAGGCACGTACACTAGTACACGTACAGTACTGTACACCGACACACGTGCACACACTAACAGACTCGCACCGTGCCACACTCAGTTGTGATGACTGTTTGCTTTCTCTGATTTATTATCGTAAACATCGCCAGCCGTGCGGACAACACTGGACACCTTTGAAAAGTTATCAAAACCCAGAAAAACTACTATAATACAAAACGGCCAAAATAAATAGCTGCAAAGAAGGAAGCAACATTTTAGAGACCACAGACCAAGTTGCAGCTCTAAAACGACGCTTCGAGACGAATCGCGGTTTGACGAATTTTAATCTAACGCAGTGTTGTCTGCACGAGTTTTGGTTACAATTGGCGTGGCCCATATGGGTGCGGGTGGTCGCTAAGGCGTGTTAGGTTACGTATCGCAAAGAAATCACCTAGTGTCGGTTGGTTGCGGTTGGTTGCGGTTGGTTGATGTTGCGGCGCCTTACCTTGCGAAGCTCTTGAACGCCGCGGACTGAGGGTTGATGCACAGAGGCACCCGAGATGTCTGCAGCTGTTCCGCTATGAACTTGTGTATCTCCTCTGAAACATTCGTATGTAGGAACCGTTAGCTGAAGAAATGGTGCAGGGGAAAATTATCAGAGTGACATACTATGTACGGTATGGGAATTGGTTTTGTTTCTGAAACAAAATTTAAAGTATTATCCTCAGTAGAAGCGAAACTTTCGTCAGCAGTTTTGGGGCGTTTGATATGGAAGAATACGTCGTGGAAGCTCCCAGCCGTCGTGGAAGGCGTGCGGCGCAACGGGCTCCAGGTCGGGCGAGTAGTGGCGTACCTTTAACCTGGTGCACACTGGTGAGCTTTCGCTCCCAGCCGTCGTGGAAGGCGTGCGGCGCCACGGGCTCCAGGTCGGGCGAGTAGTGGCGTACCTTTAACCTGGTGCACACTGGTGAGCTTTCGCTCCCAGCCGTCGTGGAAGGCGTGCGGCGCCACGGGCTCCAGGTCGGGCGAGTAGTGGCGTACCTTTAACCTGGTGCACACTGGTGAGCTTTCGCTCCCAGCCGTCGTGGAAGGCGTGCGGCGCCACGGGCTCCAGGTCGGGCGAGTAGTGGCGTACCTTTAACCTGGTGCACACTGGTGAGCTTTCGCTCCCAGCCGTCGTGGAAGGCGTGCGGCGCCACGGGCTCCAGGTCGGGCGAGTAGTGGCGTACCTTTAACCTGGTGCACACTGGTGAGCTTTCGCTCCCAGCCGTCGTGGAAGGCGTGCGGCGCCACGGGCTCCAGGTCGGGCGAGTAGTGGCGTACCTTTAACCTGGTGCACACTGGTGAGCTTTCGCTCCCAGCCGTCGTGGAAGGCGTGCGGCGCCACGGGCTCCAGGTCGGGCGAGTAGTGGCGTACCTTTAACCTGGTGCACACTGGTGAGCTTTCGCTCCCAGCCGTCGTGGAAGGCGTGCGGCGCCACGGGCTCCAGGTCGGGCGAGTAGTGGCGTACCTTTAACCTGGTGCACACTGGTGAGCTTTCGCTCCCAGCCGTCGTGGAAGGCGTGCGGCGCCACGGGCTCCAGGTCGGGCGAGTAGTGGCGTACCTTTAACCTGGTGCACACTGGTGAGCTTTCGCTCCCAGCCGTCGTGGAAGGCGTGCGGCGCCACGGGCTCCAGGTCGGGCGAGTAGTGGCGTACCTTTAACCTGGTGCACACTGGTGAGCTTTCGCTCCCAGCCGTCGTGGAAGGCGTGCGGCGCCACGGGCTCCAGGTCGGGCGAGTAGTGGCGTGCAGCGGGTGGCGCGCTGTAGCAGCACTTGCACATGCACGAGTGGTAGCGCAGGCGGCCTTCCTCCAGGTACGGGTGCGCGAGAGCGTCCACTACTGAGATGCGCTTGGCTGGGTCGAACACTAGCATCTGGAATTGAAAATTGGGAATGCTGTTAACCTCGTTGAGAAACGGCTTCAATCTTTCGTTGATAATCATATATGTGATGGTTGGCGTAAGTTAATTTTGTCGCGTTTGGATATCAGCCCTCAACGGGTGTGACACAAGTACGGG
>NDFZ01005241.1:57676-217015 GCA_002192655.3 Mamestra configurata
TCCCCCTAGCTACGCCACTGCGGATATGAATCAAGTTAAATGGACCCCTAGCCGTTGTCAATCTTAAAGCCCAGTTACCTGTGCGAGCAGATGCACTGCCTCGTGCGTGGCCTGCACGGATAACGTGTAGAGCGCCGCCAGCGCGGGCGGGCGCGGGGCGCGGCGCAGCATGTGTGCGCGCGCGCCGGCGCACGCGTGCCGCATGTCCTCTAGAGACGGCGTGCCGAGCAGCTCTGTTATCAACTCCAGCTGGAACACATATTGAAACCGTATGAAGAAACTGATTGTACATGCAGTAGGCCGTGTAGCGGCATCTATCCCTCCACATACGAACTAAAAACCTGACGTTTCAAAACTTCTACATCGTGCTATCAAAGTTCTCCGCGCGATTCAAACATATACAACCACCCGACAACAACCATCGGGCAGTTGCCACCAGACAAAACCCATTTGGTCGGAGGATCCTCCCCGTTCTATGGAGGTTTTCAGGACTTTGCATCATCATCCTTTATCAATTCAGCAGAAAGACGACCACTGTTGGACATGGGTACCGGTCGTTACATCGAACGTCTTGCATGTGTGATCAAGAGTCGTGTCTTCTTACACATTATTTACTGTATGTTCGTTAAAATCATGATCCCAGTTAATAAAATCATGTCTCTTTTGTTTATCATGGATACTTTTAAGGTGCTGTCAAAAGTCACGTCTGATGACAGCAAATAATTATGTGAAGTAGTCATTCGCAAAAAAATTACATTAAATTCACAAAGATACAATTATATCGCAAATTATAACACCATATCGGCCGACCGACATTGTATAAAAGTCACGTTGTTGGCAAAAAGAAGGCCAAAGCAAAGAAACCCCATGTTTTGTCAAAACGTGAATGTTGGGGAAATATCACGTGTTTTCAAACAAAACTTTTTTACAGAACGGAATTAATTACAGCTTTATTACTTCACTTTTATTTTTGAGGGCTATTGTGCCGAGCTTTTAAGAGCAAGGTCAACTCGATATAATTACCGATCGCCTACCGACCGAATTCGGTCGATAAGTCCTAAGGCACACGGACAATTTCAAACGCGATCCACGGATCAGGGGCGCTAGTCTATAAACTCGAAGTCCGTAGTTTTGAACTTAGTTGCAGGGCGTATTTTACTCCTTATCACCTACGGACTTACGATTAGTTCCGAACCCGAACTAAGAATGAATGACAAAACGTGTTGTTATTAATTCTTAGTGGTTAGGTGATACGGACTAGAATACGTCCGCAACTAAGCCCGGAACTACGGACTTCGGGCTTAGGGAGTAGCCCCGCTGATCATTGATTTTGATAATCCAGCCCAAGTGTACATCTCCTGCGCGAGGAGCCGGTTACCTTGAAACCAGGTCAATCGCAATGGGTAAGACATCTGCCTACTAGCATGTGAAAAAGCCGTGCGTTCAAGCGTGTGGTTTAACTGACGAAAAATGAGCGTTATTACAAGAGCACGCCTGCTTAACCCTTCGGGGAATACAAGCCTGATGTTATGTGCATGTGTGTGGTGCAGTATTATCATAATCATTTCAGCCGAAAGACGTCCACTGCTGGACATATGCCTCCCCCAGAGTCGCTACATCGTCCGATCCTATGCGTTTCTCATCCAGCTCCCCGAGACCATCCAGATTCCCGAGACCTTTACCAGGTCATCCATTCACCTTGTGGGCGGGTCGCGTAAGGTATGGTTGGTGGTAACACATACCTGTTGTACCGGACTCTGCGCCTGGAAGAGGATCCTTCTGCCGAGCAGTTCTCCGAATATGCATCCCACCGACCACACGTCTACCGCAGCCGTGTAGTGGTTCGCGCCCATCAGGATCTCAGGTGCTCTGGAAAAGAAGCATCATCTATCAACACCACCATACTTGTATTCATCGCCACCAACTCAACTATCGACTTTAGCGTTGTGAATTTTAAGTTAATATTGTGACCATTTCTGTTGAAAAGGCCTTAATAAAGCATGGGTTGCAATGGACTTCGAACTTTGTTTTGTATGACATAGAATTTGTTGTTCTGAAATTTGATAGTTTCCTAGATTTCTGTATTCAATGTATGTGTTGTGTTGTGTGTGTGTGTGTTTTTCGTGTGTGTTTATTTGTTGATCTGAAATTTGATAGTTTTCTAGATTTCTGAATTTAATGTATGTGTTGTGTTGTTGTGTTGTGTGTGTGTGTGTGTTTCGTGTGTGTGTATGTATTGTTGTGTTTGTTTGTTTTTTTGTTTGTTTACTTTTGCATTGCTAAGTTACGTATTGCAACGCTTGTCAATTATCATGTTACTTTCGAAGTGAGATTAAACTGTATGCCATATAACAAGATTTTTAAGACCATCATATCGATGTGTAGCACCAATAAATAATTATAAAAGTTATTTCGAACCTTCCTTATCAAACATAATAATCACGAATGGTTTGTTGCCTGCATAAGTAAGCATTTCTCTTATGAAAGCATCCGATTTGATGAAAGAGAATTGCTGTTGCTAAGGGAATACTGACTTATTTGTCAAGTAAATATCTCGGAGATAAAATATTACGTTCGAACAATAAATCCAGCAAACATTTGCACTTGGGTAATTAAATCTTTACATTCAACAAGCATTTTCCTTCTAATTTTAAGAAGGCTTTTCGGTACAATTAAAGAGATTTTCAGAGAAATTGTATATTTGAAACCAAGAATTTTGTTAATCGATATTCCAATTGAAAGAAAAAAGCTTTATGAAGGGGAGTTAAATTAGATCTTGGGCTATAATGAACAAAATCTAGGAGCACGAGGACTTTTATTGGCAATACTTTACCGACAACTTAAAGTTGGCGATGTAAAGAAATCCCTAGCGTCAGTGGACGTGTGTCGCGTGTAACTTAGTTATAAGAGTAGCGTGATAAAGAACGAGATTTTACAAGAAACGTTCATTTGCCCGCAAAAGCGCATGAATAATAAACTGGTTGTGACACCGAGACGAGTAAACAAAGCCATTCCATTTTATACCACTTTATGCGTTTTCAATAAAGCTAAACAATTTCCAATTTAAAATTTAATCCGTCCCCTGAAAACGTGACAAACAAACTGTGCATGTGTAAGAGATGTCGGATATATACCAATTTACATATATTTCAGTACATTTGTTTTATATTCATTTGCATGCGGTAGGAAACCGCATTCATTTGATAAGCTCAAATGAAATACAAAACATAATACAGGGAAATGGCACACGGGATCACGTAGGCAAACAAGGGCAAAAGAGGGTATTTGTTAAAATATGGTAGTATTCTGTAAGCTTATGAAATGTGGGCAGCGAGTCAGCCACCGTGACTCCTGCAACTAACGTCGACTTAATATGCAAGTGAACTATTTTGGCGGAACGTTGGCGAAACCGCCGCGCACGTACTTGATGTTTTGGGCACAAACGCGGTTGCAGCGTTCTACTTTCAAAACTGCGGTCAGCGGAGCACAGGTCACTCATTCATTCACTTTTTATTCATTCAAAACGACGAAACGCTGCGCCGCACGTTTCGAACAGTTCGTGAGAATAGTGCAAAAGTAATCGACGTAAACGATTTCAGAGAACAATCGTCCAACAAATATGGACTTGAAAAAAAGGGCTGGTACGAATGATGACACTTAAGTGCGTCCGGCGGACCCTGAACAATCAGTGCCGCTACGAACCAGGCCGGCGAATCTTTTCACCATGGCACGAACTCCTCTCCAGCAGATTGTTTAGAGATAATTGAAAACTTATTAAAAACTCCTTATGCGCACTATTTTATCCGATATTGGATTTATTTATTGCTTAATTAAATAGACGTCAACAATAAAGAGCTAAACGTTCGGAAAAGGAAGATCCTAATTTCTGAGAAAAGTAAGAACGGAACACGATGCGATGTTTTAACAAAGATACATTTTGAATTGTTTCACAGAAACGGCAAAGATTTGAACACATTTGAACTTGAGAAACAGAAAATATCATTTAAAATAGTACTTAACCCTGAATACTGTCCTCATTTGACAGCACTCCAGGGCCAACCCAGAAACGTACTCGCTAATGACAGTTGCTCTCACGCCTAGGTTACTCAACGTTATAATAATGGAGGGCACACCTACGTGTACCAATCCGTTTTAAACTAATTCTCATTTTCACAGGCAGTTTGGTGTAAAACCTTCATACATTTCAACCTTTACAACAAAGTTTGGATAAAGTTAACCGCGTCTTGTTGACTCAGTAGTTTGTTTGATGTAGTCAAAATTTTGCTACTGAACCCCGGCTTTAATGAAATATGGCACTTATCTTTACTTGATATTTTTAGTCACGTGGTCTGGATAGTTTCCGGGGAGATTCATATTCATATCCATTTATTGCGTTTCACAAGGTAAAAATGAGATGTTTAAAAGTTTAGAGCTTAGAGCCGTTGTAGACCCTGTAATGGCACAGCAAAAATTATTGTTACCACTACTACTATTAGCTATTTCTTAAAGATAAAAATATAGAAACTAAAAAAAATATTCTTTGTCTACCCGCGAAACTCATACATATTTTATTCTAAGCATACATGAGACTGGCTGGGTGATTCCTAGATACAACTACAAGGGTGTAAATACTAGTTTGGGAAAATTGACACTCCTACTCATTTTTTCACTATCTTCCGATCTGTATATTTAAAAGTGCTTTACGGTGGAAAATATTTTTTTTTTCTTCTCAACATTTCTTCAAAGCAAAACATCACCATTTTCGCCAAACCGTTTCGTTTTACAATCCATAACTTATGTTGAACACATCATCAATTCATAGTCAATACAAAGAAATAACATAACCAGCTTTGTCCTGTGTATTCCTCAGGAACCGTGTTTTTTTTTTTCAGATACAGTAAAAAAGAGCTTCTGCTTTCAAACAGTAAAAGCACTACCTAATCGGAACAGTAAATCCAGAGATCAAATCGTCGCTTTAGAACATTCTTTTAGATTTAGACAATGGCAATGTGACAGCTGTCATATTAGTTGAATAAAAGTAGTAACTATAGTTAATTTAAATTCTATTGTCAAACAATTTAAACAAAGCGATTATTGATAAATTGTACTTGTACCCTGCCCGGTTAATATTGTATTGATAACCGGGTATTTGTTTGATCATTAATTATAGTAAGTGTGGCTAGGCGTACTATATTGGTCAATTTCATGAATAACACTAATTCAGTGTAATTAATCAAAATTACAAAAAAAAAACTATCGTATGAAACTGAACACAATTAATTGTTGAAATTGGTAAGAAACGTCAACTTAAATTGATCATACTGTTAAATACATTTCTACACACATTACTCACTATAATGTTCTAGTTCAAAGATCTCAAAATGTGACATGTTACACACATATGGTGAGTAACGTCTTTGAGGGCTGATTGGCTTTTTAACATAATTTAAACACAAAATCTAACAACTTACCATCTTAATTTTTCCGGAAAAAGTTATCTGAACTATTAAATAATTCAACCCTTAATAAGTAAATTGTTTTGCAACTGAATCATGTCGTTTGTCACAACTTCGATATTTATTAAATACATAACCCTTATGGCTAGTTTACACTCGGATCGTCGTATGCCAGTAGCTCGGCTCGCCTTAGCTGTCTACACGGTGATAGTGGCCCACTCTCTTACGAGTCACAGCACACAAAAAATACAGGTCCTGATCGCAACTGCCTGGCTGACACTGGCGAGGCAAGCTACTGCCAAACGCGTCCGAACGATGCGAGTGATGTCAGAGTAGCTGCTTGCGAGTTACTGTCAGCGGGCAGGCGAGTAAAAAAACTTTTGATTAGAACTAAAAGGATGCGAGCTGCTATCCAACTCTCACGTGCTAGTAACTCGTAAGATACGTCCAAACGATGCGAGTGCACCAAACCAAACACTGCAGCTACTCGGCAGGCTGACTCGCACGCTAGCTCGCACTGTGTAAACTAGCCATTACTGGCTGTCGTGTTAAAAAAGCTGCATTTTATACCTGTAATACTGCGTAACGACTTCCTGCGTCATGTTCTTGCTGGCATCTGGCTCCTCAACCCTGGCCAGACCGAAGTCGCAGATCTTTAGCACGCAGTTACTATTCACCAGTAAGTTGCCAGGTTTGATGTCTCTGTGGAGGATGCGAGCCGAATGCAAGTACTTCAGACCTGGGGACAATAGGGATAGAAATTATTAGAATGGTGTTTGTAGAAGCTGTCTTTGGTATACGATGTGTCTTGCTGATGTGTGGCTTGGGTGATATAATTAAACCGATGCAGATCAACGCAATAAGGTATTTGACTGGATTTTATTTACATTTTTCAAATCCTACAAAAAAATTGCGTGTTACGTCACTCGCACGCCATAGTGAATTTGAGCATCCAGAACAAACGGTGTTTCGCACGACAAGGATAGACGAATAACTTAAAAAGCGTGAAAGTACTCCATCTTTTACTCATTTTTCCGCAATTCGTACAATTTTAGTAACATCTTTCAAATAAATATGTCGATTTTTGATAGTAATAAATACGTTGAATAGATAGATATCAATTCACATAATACAAAAGGAAGCTCTCAGAGTTTTACTATTGCAAGATATTCCAAAACTTCTCGTTTTCATACATGAAAGATCGATACATATTTTCTAAACTGAAAGAGCAGGTATCTGTATATGGTCTCAGATAACGACACGGGAATAAAATGGAAATCGCACAATTCTAAGTGCATTTTTGCCATACATGCGCTAAAGAGAGAATATCGTATGCTCACATTAGCAAAGTGAACAGGTATTCAGTCAGGATATACTGTAAACTGCAAGACCACTAACGGCCGGTCTCAATAACGTATCTACCTTTAACCAACTGTCAAATTAGCTACCAACAGTAGCTAAAACGTCGTGTTACAAAGGCAAAAATGACGTTTCAGCTATTGTTGGTAGCTAATTTGACAGTTGGTTAAAGGTAGATACGTTATTGAAACGGACCGTTAGTAATAAACATCTCAACCATAGTATTTATATAACAACATCTGAGGATCTCGTTGCTACATAATAACAGCCGAACGGTTCTATCTTGGAGGTTAAGCAGCGCTCGCCGAGGTCGAACTGTGGATGGGTGTTTTTTTTTTTTATGAGTGGCTTCTCGCAGTTCAACCTATAAGGTTGTCGACTGCTTAACCGGGCTTGACTGTGGTGGCCTTAATATAATATTAAAGCCTCCAGCCAGGGCTTATAAAAAACTTACAAACTAAGCGACTACACGCTAAGGGCACCCCCTGTGGGGTACGGGCCTCGGCTTAGGGCGTCGCTGGGGAGAGGACAGCTACGGACGGGCTGAATCGAACTGGATGTGGCTGGGTGGGTGACCACCCATTATATAAACTCCTCGGTGCCTCGGAAAGCACGTCTAACCGTTGGTCCCGGCTATCATTGGTAGATGGGGTACCGTATTACCCTCTTACCTAGGGTTGCCATCCGTCCGGGTTTACCCGGATTTGTCCTAATTTAGAGGGCGCCCGGGGAGCGTCCGGGCGGGGTTTTCAAAAATTTGGCCTGGTAGAACCCGGCCACTTTCAGTGTCAAGGGAACCCCGATTGATTGAAACAATTGAAAACTTAACTTGGTTAAAAAATCATTCGTAATCGTAAGCCGCTTACAAGCTAAATCCGGCGCTGCAAAATATCCGAAGCTCTAGTTTATTTATATTGCAAACAAGTTGTAATAATTTCTTAAAATATGTTTTCTTTTTAAATTTAAAACGACGAAAAAAAATAAAATATTCAATTTCACCCAAATGTCCGGGGTTTTTAAGATTTTGTCTGGCGTCGCCAATTTTGGTGATAGCAGCCCTACTCTTACCCAGTATCTGGGTTGTAAAGATAAGATAGACTAGACAGTAGCTCCATGTAACAAACTGGTACTAGACTGCTCCAACGTACGTTGGAAAAGGCAAGACCGATTTATTGATTTCAATTTCAGTATCGCATTAATCTCGTGTCCGAATACCTTGTTCTCACGTAAACATCGTTGAAAATGGATACGAGAGAAATATCAATGAATTTATTGTCCATTGTATTGAAGAGACGACCAGCTCAATGTTTTGAGATCATAACTGCTAATATCCACATTTTGGCCGCTTCGAGTTAGTTCTAATCAAATGTTTTGTTTCTAGGGGATCCGGTTTATTCTGCCTGGGATGGGATGTGGCTGGAGTGATCCCCTAGGGGATCATGGTTATTTTTAGGCTACCCATTATATTACTAGGTCACGTTTTGCGGCTGGTAATTGTTGGCAGTTTGTTGCGGTTTCCGGCAAATGTTACCCTTCTTATACATGGGTTTTGTTTAACAACTAAAGGATTACGTCAAGAAGTTAAGCAGCAGTATCCTCTCGCCCTTATGCAACACAAAAAGCGGCCAATTGCGTTTATATTCTTTCTGTATCTGTCTTATTTTTTTTGGGAAGGGAAGTCATCAAATGACTTCTTTCGCTCTGGGTGGAGCGGAAGGGCGTGTCATACTCTTACTGACTGACTAAACCAATCCATGTTCATCCTTAAGCCCTTTGCGTTCCAGGGCCGCGGTGACTCTTTGAGCAACTTCCGACAGTCTACGTTTACCGCCTAAGCAATGGGATTTCTCCTTTGTAGCGATCATTGACAAAAGTCCAATGACGTATCCAAGCTGATCTGATTAAGATGATCATTAGCCCGTTATTAGTCCTCACAGGTAACGCTCCCAATAGCCCGGTAGGTAGATATGTCAAGCTGCCCGATTATCACGTGAAACTGCGTTGTGCTTATTGACCCAAATCTAACAGGGGCTGGAATTGACAGAAAGATTTCATAGACAAAGCTACTGATGACGTGTTTCGGGTTGTTTTAGACTTTCGTTGACGTTAATATCATGCTATTATGGTGCGGATACGTCACTACTTGTTTGAAGTAAGGGACTGACAGTCCCAAAAAATAACTAAAGGCTAATTCTAAGAGTAGTACTTAAAAAGCGATCAATTTCAAGTCACAATAATCAACGGGAAAATCTTTTCGAAATTAGAAATTACAGGTTTCGTACTCGCATGTACGAAAACACTTTAAAATTACGAGAATTGGCCCTCAGAGATAATCTTTACAAGCCATCGTTTGATAAGAGTGGATATTAAAATACATTAAATTGGTTTTTGTTTTTTACTGGTACAAATAAAATACAAAGTTAATTATTAATTTAAATTTAAGCACAGGATGACGATGACGGCTGCAGTTGAAAAAGGACAATAAATCGAAACGAAACTGGACGACGGATCCGAACGCAGTTAATAAGTTATATCCGTGAACTGAACGCTACAACGCTACCCTTTTCAAAGTTGGCAGTCAGGTTTTCAAAAAGGCATTAACCGCAAGTGTTATATTTCTACATCCTTTTTTGTATAATCAATATTAAAGCGATTAAATTATCTTTTTAAACACATGATTGGCCCCATATTGTTTATTTTGATCTTACCTTTATTTAAGTCTGGAATTAAATTTAAAGTTGGTTTATGGTGCACCGAGGTATACTGTCCTATTTTGCAAATGTCACTATCACTGAGGTTTTGCTGTAAGAAAACACCAAATGTGGGTAAGGCATTTGTCTCACCATCAACGAGGAACCAATTTGGTATCGACTATTTTCTCGCTGAGGAAACGGACAAAAGATATAGATCCCGTGTGAGTAAAAGAGACACAAAGAGACGCATACATTTATAGTCTATAGCTGGTTTTTCACATTACCAGCGAGAACTCTATTAAAACTAGTTTGTCGCAGTGACAAGAGCTATCGCTCGGCGGTGCTCGCTTGGCGGTCAGAAATCAGAAATCACGCCGAGACGGCCGAGACCAACCAGCGGTCATTTCTACTTATAGTGCGGACCGGATCGACTGGTGCGAGTAGCCCGACGCACAAGCGCACTCACTTATAGCTGAGCGACAAAACTATCGGAATTATACACTCGCTTCTCGCTACTCGCCAACTCGTCTCTAGTTTTAATCGTCCGCGGTGAGACAAGAGCCTAAAGCTTGGTAATGGGACATGTTAAAAAGCTGTCCCATTATATTTGTGTCTGTATGTTTTGTCTTGAAGAATATTCCGTCAATTTTAATTTGAATAGAAAATACGTTTGGCACGGTTTGGTTTGTATGGTGTCGGACGTAAAAGAACAGCACCATCCCATCACTTCATGTGGATGTCGAAAGAGACGACTAAGAGACTCACCAGAGTTTAGGCAGTAGCATTCTCTGTGCAATGCAACAGCAAGCGTTGCTATTATGGTAACCTATGGGGGGGGGGGGTTACCATAATCCGGGAGGCCTATGTCCAACAGTGGACGGCTTTCGGCTGATATGATGATACGTTTGGCAGATCCAGGAAAATCAGTCCCAAATAGTTCGCAACGAACTTGAGTTTGAGGCACACCACGTTATTGACACATGAACTATTTTCATAAAGCTTGTGCGTACACAAGAACTAGGAGATACAAATAAGCTGTGTACGTTGTAGAACATCTCATTAGACGCGACATAGCTCGCTTCGCAAAGCATTGCGTTTTCTCGAACGTGTCATGGAATGGAACTGTTGAAACTTGAAACTTATCCCGAGTAAAATATGAGAATTTAGAGTCGTCTAACATGGGAAATTTAACAGTACATATTTTAAGTTTTATCTCCTGCTGCAGCTGAAAATCAACGTTAGGTGGTTGCTGTGTTATCCTTGTCACCCGACATAACGCTAAGCTCTCGCTGTCAAAACCGGGAAAGTGCATGTCGGTCTCTCACACGAAGGGTTTCGTACCATAAACCAAAAAAAAACACGTTGCTTGTATGGGAAACCCCTTTAATTTTTTATTAATTGTTGTTATAGCGGCAATACAAATACACACTCTGTGTAAATTTCAACTGTCTTTATTACGGTTCTTGAGATACAGCCCGCTGACAGACAGACGGACGGACGGACCGCGGAGGCTTAGTTATAGGGTTCGTTGGCTACCCGTCGGGTACGGAACCCTAAAAGGCTAGACAGATTGGTAAAAAGTTATCCGTTCGATTGAATATGCCAATAAACGTTAAACTGTTCTTTAAATCTTTCTTTCCTGGTATAATCGACAAGATTGCCGCTTTAAACCAGAAAATAATCTTACCTTAGTAGGTAAGGGTAAATCGGATTTCCCTCGTCAGAAATACCGGTATTCAGGGCAGCCTTCTTACGTAGGTAATCCATAAGCCCCCAATTAAATACTCAGAAACATTGGAGAGATAAGTATATCTAACAGACAAAACCGAATAATTTCTTTAAATAAGTATAACGCTATAGTTATGCCACATTATAGGATTTTAAAGTTCACTATACCTTGTTGCACATATATAACACAATCCATATTAAAGATCCCAATAAAACTTGCCAGGTTGAGCTTTAGCTCATGGCAAAAACCACCTGATGGTCAGGATGCTAAGGACCTGGATAATTGATGAGTATTTATCGAATAGGAAGACAAGAAACAAATATAATCTTCACGAGTTAAAACCTGTTGCTTATAGTTACTCATGTGGTGTTGAAAACTTTATCCTCCCTAGTAACATTACTATATAAACAATATGACAAAGTATATAACTAATAGAAACAATATCAATACCTACCACTTAGCAACTTGACAATATAAGGAACTCGGAGAATCTTCAACGATCAACAAACTATGTTGTACCTCTTACAACTTATCAAATCAGAGCTGAGGTCCGCAACATTCGGACAATTTCTTCAGGACAGCGTCTGACAGTCGGCCATTACGAGGAAGCTAGCGACGCCCCCCAGCGCTGTCTGTGCCAAAACAAATTAGCGACACCTCGCCGCGTCGCAACGAGTTTAATTTCCCAGCGGGTGTACCGCAGTTTTCACGTACACGCAACTCAGCCGAGTTTTATTATAAAACCACGCAACCTGGACGAAATGAGCTACCTAACTTCGCAAAATACCGTTACTGTAATTATAAAAGTAAGCCCCGAATTTCACACATTATCTCACGAATACCTCCGAGTATTAAACCACGTGATGAAACACTTTGAGCTCATTAGCAATGTATTGACGTAAAAGCTAACGGGGAATGAAATCTAAATGTTACATTTTATGATTCCACTCAAAGGAATGATCATATGACGTTTTATTCATTCGTTTGCACATTTCCTATGCAGAACAAGAGACCATGAAGATAAACTGTCCGTAACCAAGCGAAGCGAAACAGCTTGCAAGTCACAATCTATAATCTACTCACATTTAAGCGAGTCTGCCACAAAATTTTCATAATATTGCCTCAAGGAGGGCGTAAAAACTTCAGAGAACAAAGCAGCAATAATGTAAGGGGGCGAGAAAAGTAGCGCGTAAATGTTGTTTATTGAGAGGCAAGTCCATTACCGGCAGGTCGACGGCCGCACGCGCCCGCGCAGCCGACCGCGACGTGGTCCTAGCTCCCGCGACCACGCCAGGGGACAATGCTCCGCCAACCACCACTGACCATCGCCATTACACTTTAAATGTAACCCCGCCATGGCACCCAATCAAAGTTTCCGCCACTCCAACATTAATGACTGCTCGTTCACTCCGTTCAATTCTTTCTCTTTCACCGCAACCATAAAGTTCGTGTAAAGGAGACCCTATTAAATATCCAATAAAAGTGTATTTATAGCGTGAAGGAATTCTCGTAAACAAAGGAGGACTGACTCTCGAGGAGTCAATGGCTTCGATTTGAGAATCGCGTTATAAGCAAACCGAAAAGCAACGCTCCCGGAGATACAAGTACAATAGTAACACTTAACAGTAAATCGCTTCACACCGCAATGTTTGTTCACGCGCGGTGACGTCGAACAAACAAGAGTCGAGTTGTGTGCGCGTGAGTCCCGATCTCACGCTCCCGACTCCGGTGGCGGATGAAGCTTTCTCAATTAACGTCCCAACACGACGGAACTGGTGCGCACCGTTAGGGAGCCGGCGTCAAAGACAAGAGGCTCATCAAAGCGCCGCGGTCGCCATCAATTATGAAACCAAATTGGAATTACGAATCTCCCTTTATCAGCCCTCCGCTATTTATCACAAAGAAAGGTGCCGTAATCTAAAAAGCTATTTCTGATATGAAACTTTAGTGACAGTGGTACTGTTATTGTTGCCTCGTATAAATTAAACATGCCGATGGGCAAAAGCTTAGGGTTATCTCTCAGTCAACTACGATAAAGTATAGGCTTCCTGGAAGCAAACTCCTTGGGATAAGTTATTGGAATAAATCACGCCATAACTGCATCTAACGTAGATAAAGAAATAGCTTGTGGTCGCTAGAAAGGTTTATGCGGTGTATTTAAGGAAGCTCCAGGAAGAGATTACGAATGTAGTAATGCTGTCAAGGATGAGCACCGATACAATTATGTCAGTGTAGCCGTTTGGCTGTCCTCTGTCGAATTATACGGATCACAGGACTGACACAGAGGGATTTCGGGGAACATGTTTTCGGAGATTATACATGTCATGCGCATCCTGCTACGAAACCGTCCTCACATATCACAACGTATTTAACGCTACATAGAGAAATAAGGACGCATCTAAATGTTTTGATTACATTAATTTCCTAAGTAGTGTGTACACACTCATACATAAAACGGGGCTTATTTCGCAGATGGCGACAAGGCGGCCTGAAGTAAATTCCATTAGAGGGAGCGAACAAGACACCGGCAGGCCTTCCCACTTAAGGGTTTTTCCGTCGACCGGCGTCGTCGCCTTCGGTTCTCTCGTGTTCTATCAATACATTACTTTCTTCTGCCAATTCCTTTACCGTAGCAATTATTTTCGAAAATGTTTCTAAATCTAATTCTGTGCAGACATCAGACTCGGTTCATACGTGACTTTCTTTGCAAATATAGAAATTCTATTCAACATTTTCCGCAAGCGACCGTAGAATGGTCAGCCGGCGTGATTGAATTTTTAAATTTATTCTTTTGAAAAGTCATAGGAGGTGGCGACAGAACGGAAGTCGGCTATTTATCAGAGCAAATCCTCGGTAGCTTACATTACAGGGGTGTGCGTGGTGATTTCCTGGAAGAAAGGCTGGCGTATTAATAATATTAGAGTGTAGACGTAGCTCGTGAGCAGCACGGCGCATTACCATAATTCTGTTCGTTACCGCCGCGCCGCAGCCGCAGCCGCTTGTGATCTTATCTGCTCTTTTCGTTGGATACGTAAATAAAATTAATTAAACGCCTTTTGGTAGAATTGGCACGGTTTCTTTAATTTGATATAAATTTGCAATGAAATCTAATTAGATGTCGGTTGGTTCTCAAAAAAGAACCTTCAAATCTTGTTAACATTACTCAATGTGCAGTTTGCGTACGGATTTCATACAACTTGTGAATCATTTTCATAACTTGTGGATATCTTAATTAACCATCGATCATCATCCGCTCGTTAATGAACAAATGATCCATTGTTGAATGTCTTATTACGAAACCTCACTCTTATACTCAAAATAACAAGGCGAGTTACTTAATAATATTTAAAAAGTGTTAATAACGATGACAGAATCGTGTGAGTGTTACATTCGAAGTACTCGTATTCAGCAGATATGGGGCTGCCGTGGCACCACAATCCATACATAATTAATATCGGACAGGACAACTGGACCGGCGGCCAGGCTCGCCCCATTAGCATAGCGGGCCGGTGTGCACTGTGCGCCCTTGCACAATGGTGCATGTCCGAGACGCGCGAAATATGCACAACTGCTTACTATGCATTTGTTACGTACATATAAGTCAAACTGCATTCTGCAGAATCCGACATCTCCTTGGTGCCATTAGATGAAGTGTCATCGGTCTGAGTCACATTTCCTGAATAATTGACGTGGCTCAGCATAAAAACTTTTATTCTTTTAGTATGAATTGCAACAAATGTGATGCTTCGGGATAATGTAGAACATAATGTATTTTTTATTCACTCATTCCTCATTACTTGCAGGTTAGACGTGGGTTTCATTAAAACGCTTCCCCTGTTCGTTGGACTCTGAATGAGACAAAAGCGACGAGCAAGTTTAATCTAAAGAGCGCACAGAATATTAAAACTATCCGAGTCGCGTGTCACCCCTAATCGCGATGGTTGCGTTCACATACACGCACACTACCCATATTAGTAACCGTTTCCGTAGAAAATATCACGTGATGCATTCAAATACGCTGATGCAGTATCGATTACGTTTCTCCAAGCTGTATCGTGATTAAAGGAGTTCCATTTAGTACAGGAGTGCGGTTGTCTATGTGATTTCAGTTAGAGCGGAGCCATCTAGGCGGTGCAACTATAAAGTTTTTAATTAAACGCGCCAGCCGAGGCGGTGGGGGCTTAACGACCGCATTTTTCTAGATTCCCTTCGCGCGTTCTACTCCCGGGAAATCTCTTGGCACTGCACGAATAATTGCACAAATTAATAATACGAAATCGGGAGACGAGGCGACGGCTGCGAAGCGATTCTTTTCATCTGCGAAAGTGGATTACATTAGCATACATAGTGAACGGTTTTAAAAGTTTGAAGTGAGCTTAATGGTGGCGGAATTAGTCGTCATAGTCTTTTGAGCGGTGGGAAGGTAATGTACTAGTTTTTGTGGCGCCTGACCGTTCATCCGGAGTACGGGACTGGAACTGGCTGGAAGTTGGGAGCACTTGGGAGTTTTAATTGATTTACGGCAGGTGGAAGTGGGCGTGTGCTTGCTCGCGCTGTGAGACTCGGTGGCGCTGTCTCGGCGCGAGCTCGAGCTGGTCTCGGAGGAGCTCACAACTCGGGTTTGTTTTAAACTCGTATTTATCGGCGCGCACAGTCCGAGCTCGGCCGCAATCAACCGCCTCTGTGTACTAAGCTGCTGGGCAAACGACCCGACTTCATCCGCCTCCGGACTTGTTTATAGCATATTCTCTCATTTATATAGAGCACTGAACTAAAATAAAGTGTTTATTGTTCCGTCAAGTTTCATCTTGCATTAACTGGCATAAGTACATCGGATAGAACAGTAACTGATGGTGTGCTAATGGAAAAAGTTGGATACTTTGGACGAGATATCCATTCAAGAAGTTTCCATAACGCATTCGATCATAAAGCGAACTCTATCTTATAAAAGCATCCTAGGAAGCGGAATATACCGGCACGCGTAACAGTGCGAAAGCAAATAAAAATAAAATCGTATTTACTGGAGCAATGTTCTACACTTGTGCGGGAACTTTGAAGTTAAAAGTGCAGCTCGTCAAATATTAATGTCATCTCGAAAAGCCGGTGTGCTCGTGATATTTTCACATTCTGACATTTTGCGACGACACCGCTAAGCCTCAAAGCGTGTAGGACCAAAAAAAACAGCGACAGGTGCTACACATAGGTATTTAAATTCGAAACTGGTTGAGGGAAGATCTTCTAATCTGAATAATATAGCGGTGTATCGTTTATATGGGCGGCAGTGTAATCGTGATCGATGCTTATTAATGATGGATGGATATTGCAATGGATATTCGCTTTGGGTAATTAATGTCATGAATAATGATAGCTATTTACTACATATCATTAGTCCAGCAAGTGCAACTACGCCCTTCGGTTATTGGATTCCAGCTCTATGTCAGGCAAAGTCATTCTAAGATAGGTACTAGGGATTCGGTTTTGCAACACGCCAATAATGACGTACTTCTCCGATAGAGTGAATTTGTGGGCTACATAAATTAAAAACATTCT
The DNA here is from genome assembly GCA_002192655.3 of Mamestra configurata. Classification (NCBI taxonomy): domain Eukaryota; kingdom Metazoa; phylum Arthropoda; class Insecta; order Lepidoptera; family Noctuidae; genus Mamestra; species Mamestra configurata. The sequence goes on from NDFZ01005241.1 coordinate 74,464, forward strand.
TAAGTAAATATCAACATCCGTAACTGAATCCTACTTAGGTAATGGAGATGTCATCGGAAAATTGCAGACTCCGTAGGATTGTAATAAATCTTGATCCCATCCGAATTCAATAGTTTCCAATATATCCGTGTCTTATTTAGAAAAAATAGTTCACAATTTCACGCGATATTTTACAATCTTACGGCGTTTGCTATTTTCCGGTAACAGAGATAACTCCCGATACCTTTTTTCCCCCATTCTCTATATACAGAAATAACATCAAAACCCCCAAATTCCCAATGAACAATGAAACGTGTAACGAGATTTGAAATTACGAAGCCGAAAATATAATATTTAAGTATTAAAATAACGGGCGGGGTTCGCATATTAATGAGCCATGATACAATGGGTTGAAATGTACGGTTTGTGACCACCCCTAGCACGAATCAGGCGAGCCAAATGTTATTGCCCCGTACCGACTGTAGCAGTAATGCGACTATCTAGGGCTGTCGAAAATCGCAAAAACTTTACCCAACCGCAAGTCCAGTTATTATAAAAAAATATTTTTTATAATAACTGGGCTTCTGGTGATACAAAATCCCTCGCTTTGACGTGCCAAGGAGCTGTTCTTTTAAAAAGTTCTCAAAGAAATAATTTGTGTTGTTTGAAACATTTTAAAGCTGTCGGAGTTTTTCTCGTTAGTAACTACGGATAGGGTTGCCGGTAGCCGGTCCCTACTCAGATCCTGTAATTGTGAAAGTCTCAGCCAAGGCCGATATGTATCGCAACCCTTCCAAATGGACCATTTGGAGTGTATAAGTGTTCACCCTTTCACCACCATTATTACAAAAGACCATACAAGAAATATATTCCTTATTTGTGATACGCTATGTAAATGTTTCAGCACAAAGAGGTTAGATTTTATACGTGAATTACTTTAAAATTTATCGGTAATAAGTGAAACGGTTCTGTGAATATTTTACTTCGGTAACATCACAGTTCATTTGCTATTGGTGGCCAACAGTCGCCCACGGGGTTTATTATTGTAATAAACAAATGTCAGAAGTTATAATAAGTTTATATTCGACTCATTAGCATTCGATTCCCATGACGACTGCAGAGCGTATGTATCTCTACCATGCACATGTATCGGCGTATCTATACTGTGTGAATTATTAACACGTGCACTTATGATTGGTACCTACTTGCCGCTATGTATGTTAGTTTATTTAATTAAAAAGGTATATTTTAGCTTGTAACTTAGCACCGAGAAAAATAGAAAACAAAAGCGTACTTCATTTAGAACGTTATAAAATACAAGGTATCATGTACAAACATGATACCTTGTATTTTATAACATTAAAATTAGGAGTCCCAAGAGGGCTACAATTTAGTAAATAGACACGTAAACTTATCATCTGTACGCAATCCCGATTGAACGAAATGAGAACAAAAAAGGTAAATTTATTTTGCCCTACCAATGCTTAAGCGTTACGCCTGGAAAAGTTACATTACTAATAAGTTTGCTATTTGCCCAACTGTGTGTTTTCCAGTATCGTAGCTACGACGTCTAACCCGTGGGAACAGTAAAAGGCGATTAAAAGAAAATTCCAACGGGAATTAAGATAGATAGGCTGCGGCTTCTTTAACTACTACTTCGCAGCAAGGTGGTACATAGTTGCGGTAGGTACAAAAAATATCATGGCTGTGATAGGGAGCGTGCAGGAACTATAGGTAGCAGCACGTCAAGTAGTTTAGATAACCTTTTGAACGCCACTGCATAAACGCATCGGCGTACCTCCGACGCCCAGCAACAAATACGCCGTACTGTTTGTCACATATTTGTGACGTTTGGCGTACAGGGCAAGCGCTTGTTTGTCATGTATATGTGACAATGGCGTTCAAAAGGTTAAAGGAAAAAGTTTCGAATTTGCAACACTAGATGGCATCGTTAACGCTGTGCACGTTATCATTAAGGATAGTATTGTTACGTGCCAGAATTAATGCCGGGTACATATCGACATTAGTTACTACTAGCGCCATCTAGTATCGAGTAGCAGTATTTTTGGTTATTTAATCGGCTGTTTTTATTGTCACGAACCCCAAGCTCGTAACAGTGGTATAAAATTAATATTGATGTTGACTCACCTCTTAATATCTGGTAGAGGAAGACTTTGATGTGGTCGGCGGAGAGATGTTGCGGTGACACGATGATCTTGTGCAGGTCGCTCTGCAGCAGCTCGGTGATCACATAACTGATATGGACTGGTCAAGGAAATTACTGTTCGGACACATTGATGGCGAAATTAAGAAGAACTCATAGAAATCGAAGTCGAAGTAGATAAACTTTAGTATAAGAATCCCGAACAAAGAGAATCATTGTCTCCTAAATAACACTTCAGCGCAGACTTAGAACTCTTGGAAGAATATTGAATTTCAGAATGTAAATGAACAAGATTTTAGCCAAAAACTTAATTAACATGAATCATGAATCTTCTTCAAGACAAGATGCAGATTACGCTGTCTACATAGAGACAGGGCTTTAGTAAACAGTGTACGATATCCCAAAATTCCAGTCGGAGCCGCGTGACTGGCACTATGCGTTATTCAACCGACCAAAAGGGTTGCTACAGGACGTCCTACCACCCGCATGCCGGAGGACCGGTCCGGCGCTCTGTCCGGCCGGAGCCGAGCCGTCTCGCCCGTTATCTCGCTTATCTGCAGCACGCCCCTCGTGACCATTATCAAAATTACAGGCTGGCTGGCCATGCTACGCTCCGCACACTTGTTGCCGACAAACTACATTACAACTTCAACGTTACGGGTGGAATTTCAACGAATTGTAATTTGGGAACGGACCCACTGTGTATTCAAGCTAAAGTTGAAAATGTTACTCACATAACGTAGGCATTTAAAGTCTACATTAGATTACGACTCGTATTCCCTGAAGTGACTAAGTCAGTTGAATATAATCCAATTAGCAAATTGCTGTGTAAGATTATACAAACTCTTACACAAATTGTTTAAGAGTAATATCGGCGTATAGCACTGGCTATAAAATTGTGTAAGTGGCAGTTATTTAATCCGTAGCGATGAATATTGTGGTCGTGAAGCACGAAGCGTCTTGAATAACGGCCATAAAGCCTACATTCGACCTTAGAGCTGACGCATTAACGCTGGGGCTGTATATAGAAACTATCGTGTACATCAACTTATACAAAACTAGCTTCAGCCTTAGGAATCGCCCGCATAAAAGTCTGCAATTATCTCAAGGGAACAATCACCCGGAATAAAAAGTATATTCTATGTCCTTCTTTTAGCTTCAATCTATCTATATACCAAAATTCATCAAGATTGGTTCAGTAGTATAAACGTGAAAACGTAACAAGCAAACAGATAGATTGACAGACAGACTTACTTTCGCGTTTGTACTATTAGTATGTATGTACGCAGACGATGCTCACGGCATTCTACACGCCGCTACCGAGAACATTAATTTGAAGCTGATACCTGGTACGAAAGAAAAGATGTAAGATTATCTTGGGAACAACTTGACGGATTGGGTTGTCCTTTTCTGGAATTCCGTGTTGTATATTTAGTTCTAGACAGAAAAACACTTATTCCAGCATTATATAACAAAGGTAAGAATAAAAACATCTATCATTCAATTCAGCCACAGTTTGTAGTTTTGTTTCCAATTACTATTAAATGAGTACCCTTGAGTATTTTTAGCGACTTCAACTGAGCTTTGGACTTTACTATCCCTCATTGAACACAAGTGTTGCCATATTCTATGCGGTAAACCACATCCCTCAATCCGTAGCTACCTACTTCGGAATTCGTCTATGGTTTTACAACCGACTTTCTCTTACTATTGAATCATTCTGTTTCTGTCAAAGACCCTGAGTCAGCCATTCAAAGGAATTTACTCTCGTCTCGAAATATAGTTATTGTACCGTTGTGCTCATTGTCAGGTGGCGGTAATCTCTTGTCACTTCGTTAAGTGTTATTGTTGATGGCTGGTCTAGTCAGTATTATTCATGTATATTATCGTCGTTTGAAGATATTTCTGGCTTGGTTATAATGATCTGCTTTCTTTTCGTACCCATTATTCTAATGCCATGAAATCAATCTTCCTACTCTTGCTAGCCTTTTCCCAACTATGTTAGGATCGGCTTCCAGTCTGACCTGATGTACCAGTTTACATGGAGCGCCTGCCTAGCTGACTTTCACAACCCAGAAACTGGATTCAGATTCGAGACAGTCAGATTTCTATGCATCTATTCTCATAGTACGACGGAGCTCGTGGCTAAAGAATAACAGCCGCAGGGGTCGATCAAGGTTAAGCAACGCTTGCCAAGGTTGGTCTGTGGATGGGTGACCATCTTAACATACCGAGTTTCCTCCATGCCTCGGAAAGCACGTTAAGCTGTCGGTCCCGGCTGTTATTTGTAGATCTGTGGCAGTCGTTACGGATTGTCAGAAGCCAGAAAATCTGACTCCAATCTTGCCAAGAAGTACCGTGTTACCTAGTTAATGGGTTGTGGAAGCAGCCGCACCACGAAAATACTGGTATTCAGCTAAATCCGGTTTGACTTGAAGCCGACCCCAATATAGTTGAGAAAAGGCTAGACAGATGATGATATTCCCATAGTACGACAATCCTCTCGAAATTCTTATACATGACAAGTTTAGCCAGAAAAGTCATTCACATTGTAAAGGACACGCTACAAGATAGGTCTGTATCAAATCATAAATGGCGTCATGATGAAACTCCTTCATAATATATCTCTGAAATACCCTCGCACCACAGCCTTAATGGTTTATGTTATATGAGTCACGTGCATGGTATCCGAGCCTTGCTTTTATTATGAGTAATAAAAAAAACAAAAGAAAAGGGAAATGCTCACGTATTCCTATCGATTCTATAGTAAACCCACAGAACCGGGCGCATAATAAAAGCGTGTCAAATGTTTGCAAGGATTGACGGGTACGTGCGCACAGGTTGGTTTGGAGAACTGAAAGAGCTGGGGTATTTGCTACCAAAGCAATGCCTACATCATCGTTAGCTATGCCGCGATAGATATACACGCGTGTGAAATAAGCTTTACAGTCGATTAAGGGATCAAAAATGAGGATAGGCGAAGTTTACTGGTATTATTAACATCACGCGATCACCAATCACCCTGCCAAGTGCTGCTATTATGGTGTTATCTCCCCTAGGACCGGTCGTTGTAACGGTCGACGAGGGAGGCCTCATACCCAGCGTTGGACATCTACGTAATCGCATAAATACGAACAATATACTAGGAGAGGACAATGAAAACATGTTTCTCTTTAAAACTTTCGTCGTATTTCATTACAATTCCAAAGTTTTTAGCACATTGTGTTTCGTTTACTTTATTTACATTACAATGAAGAACACAAATTATGGTACCTGATGAATGAATTAATTTGTAAGTTGAACCCTTTACATTTAGTTTCGAACTCGTTTTAATTGAAGCGAAATTAAACTTCTTTGTATGAAGAACTTTGCTGAAAAAATAACAGAAAAATCTTCATACAAAGAAGTTTAATCAAGTTTAATGAAGAACTTCGCTGTTATTTATTTTCTTCCCTTTTCGCATTGCTCGCCAGCATTTATCCATTACTAATAGGTGTTTACTTTTATTTTAAATGATAGACCATAGAATGCCTTTTAATATCGTTAGTGCGAGCTAGAAAAGCGATGTACTCGTCCCCTATTACCTGGACCGAATGGCAACCTCAATGAGGTGTGAATATACGACACGTATGTACTTAACGTACTGGCAAGATTACAGAGTGGAGGTAATATTGGAGAGTATTAAGACAAATATGGTAGCCATTTGCGAGCGGATGTAATTTCATTAATACGTATGCAAAGACTAATACTCAAGCAATTCTCGGTAGTTAATGAAAATCTTGATTATAAAAGTTCTATTCAGAGATTGTAGGTACCTAGAGACCCTTTTTCTAAATAAATAAATATGTATGTGACAAACGTACGGTTAATTTGTGGCTTGGCGTCGGGGGTACGCCGATGCGTTAATGCTCTGGCGTTCAAAAGATTAATGTTTTACAGCAAAGCTCGTCATATCTGGCTATGTTTCATCAAACTGCTTTATTTACTGATTCTGCACAAAAAACTGTAACACAATATACAAAATAAACAACTAACTATACTTTAGTTTTAAATCATACCTACACTCAAACAAAAAACGTGCCTTGTGTTACCTTTGACATTTTGGGTCAAGTCCTGGCGGTTAGCCGTCGATAGCTAAACTTGTACTAAAAAGTAAAAATCTTGAAATGAAGCAACGCGAACCAAATCCACGTACTTCGTTTCCTATTCCCCTATGATTAGTCCGCACTTACGAAAAGCAAAATGTCATTTGAAGGTACTTGTATAATAATGGGTGCGATCAAAGAAATGGACCAAAAATATTTGTATGCGGGTGTCCCGGTCACGTCCCGGGCTGCGGTCGCTTGCCTAATCTGTATCTATTCGAGACCCCACTGAATCGAGTCTGTATTACCCTATCTATAGTACAACCTATTACTACTCTTCCTATACTTTGAGCGTATTGTATATTCAATGTTGGTATGTACAAATTTACATTTTTAAATATTTCTTATCAATATAACATATAAAAAGCAGTAGTCCGCCGCTGTCAGGAACAGGGTTCAAGCTACCGGTGGTCATGGCTCCAGAGAAAGGAACCACCTCTCTATACGAACCATATCGAGGAGTACTGCCTTCTGTATCAGGCCCTTTACCTAACCGCGCAACGACAGCTTGGACAGATGGTCGTCGAAGCTTTTGGCCATGAGGCCATTGGCCGTAACGACAATCGGCACAATGACAGCCGAGTCCACATTCCACATGTCGAAAACCTCGTGTGCTAAGTCGAGATACCTGATTTGTTTTTCTTTCTCAGTTTCTTCTCGTCATGCGGGATGGTAACATCGATTATTATCATTGTGCGGCGCGCTAATCGGTCTGTCACCACTAAGTCAGGCTTATTGGCAACAATAGTCATATCAGTGATGATAGACTGATCCCAGTACAACGTGACTGGGTCATTTTCGAGAAGTATATTCAATTATTTTTACGAAATAATAATACCAGAGAGAATTAATGTCTTGCTGAAGAGCACATGCTTCTTCTCACTTAAAATCATTAGAAGTCAGTTTGACGTAAATCGCAATAGGAATGCCTCAATTATAATGAAAATGTATTGCAATCAGAACTATAAATTCCAAATCATAATAAATAAGACGTCTACAAGTATACGCAATAATGTGACAAATAGAGATGTATTAAAACGCGTCATTAACGCAAGATAATAGGTATCAGAATATTATCAGAAAAACAAAAAATAAATAAGTACTTAGGTACAGTATTAGTAAAGCTTGAACTATGAATACGGACATAGAACTTGATGCGAGGTCGCGGTATGACACAGGATGTTCATAATAAAATTGTCCATGATTATTTTTGCTGTGCCTTTGGGACTGTGCAGTGAAAGCAAAATATGTGAAATTGAACAAATTGTAAGGTTAGTAGTACTCATATAAGTACTACTGAACACGTATAGATATTTCGTTATGCAATTGATTCCCATTCATACTTTTATTGAATGGAAAGAGTGGCTAATGGCTCCTTGACATAGAAAACAGCGTACAATTTGCGTAAAAGATTGCATGATTGGACGTGCGTCAGCCTAGATTAAGTTTGAATCGAATTTACTATTGCCAATAATTTCTACTGAATTTATCAACATAGCTTTTGGCTATGTAGACAATTATACAGGAACGTATCCCTACTGAGACGTCATAGTAGATACATAAGGCTATCTAACAGCCACACAAGCACAAAGGAGTACTCAATATTCACGCTCCTACTAATATTCAAATTCCTTGAAATTAAAATCACTTGCTAGGCAGCTCGACTCGACCGACCTATTCTATTCATAACAGTCCCGAGAAATTCTGAGAGACATTACAACCAATTCTCCAATTTATTGCAAGAATAACTAACCAGTAAGTACCTCCAACAAATTACGTATTCGCTTGCCATATCAATTTATTTTCGTGAGATTGTGAGCACAATAAGAATTGGCAACAACGAGAACGCTGGAAGAGCCGGCCGGGCCCAGGGGCTCACGAACGGTTTTGGGGCTACACCCCTGTGCCGGGGCGGTAATTATTTACTGAGGGGCTGAGATTCCGCCCCCGCGCCCGCTACCCCCGCACACCCCTTACCGCCCCATCAAACACGACACGCAGGATGCCGTATATGGGAGGATACACTTTTACGATACGGGCTTAGTTTCGTTTTTCATAGTTTCACGATTTATTTTTGTGTTGTTATATGATTGGATGCGAAGCTAAATTCCAAATAAAATTGGAGTGAGACTAATAGGTACCTTTATACCGCAACGAGAAACTTTGTCAACTTAGAAAATAGAGCCTGAAAGTACTGACATTTTAACTGCCAGCAAAAACTTTTCGCGGTCGCGATTTTTAGTTGGTTTTTGTTGAAAGATTAGATGGCCACAAGAAGTTCTGCAGACAGCCTGCTATGTTATCGGATCAAAATAAATGGGCCAGTTTGTCCATAAAATTGGAGAACCTTCTTAACTGCATTGAATTCCGGAACAACGAATGTAAAAGGTATTTAGGGTAGACACACAAGAAGAAACAGTGAAATACACTTGTGTTCATAAGGCGGAGAGGCATACATATAAATTGTGGGCTGAAAGCCCGGATGTCGTGCAGCTGTGCACCCAAACCCGACAACCGAATACGTTTGTAGACACAAAAAATCCTTTACAACACAAAGTGGATCCCTAGTAAAAAAAAAATATATTCATCCGAGCATCGATTAGTCAAACAACTCGTTATCAGACATCTCTGTTCGCGACTGATAAATCATTATAACCCTAGGCATAACATTGAAAGGGCGTCACTGGATTATTGAAAAATTAATAAGCCATAAAACGCTTTTCATCCGCTGCAAAATTACGTATTCATTAATTTGTTTTATTAAAATCCGTATGCGGAATCCGTGTCACTAGTATCGGTGTGCACGGCATTAAATATTAATACGATACATTAAAATATTATGCAATCGACCTTTTTGATAACTGTGCTCACGATTGTGCCTATTTTATGTTCTCTTTGTTTTTAATTTATACTGCGTGCAATTTCAATTATACTATTCCAGACTAATGCATTTTGTAATTGTTTGCTCGATTTATATCGATCAGTCGCCGAAATTGATTTCTCACGGATGCTGCGGTTCCAAAAGTGGTTTATATTCTACTTTATAGATGACGATCAGTACAATGTGGATAAAATACACGTTTTAAAATAAAATGATAATAAAAACAAAGCCGTTTGTTTAGTCAATCTTCAGCGCGGGCTATAAGTCGTGGGCGTGACACGGTCTACATGAAAAATAAATTTCAACATTTTCCGCAGACAAGTTTACCTTCAAACATTTTATGTTCTACAACAAAAACTCGTCTTTGTTTGGTACAAAATCAATGGAATAACTTATAGTGCATGACTGTGCAAAAACATGTAAGATGCATAATGGATCGTTCAGGTAATTTGCAGAAATGGCAGTTGTGTGGTAACATTACACCCATCGATGGTAATATTCACTTGGACACTACTTAAGGGTTTCCTACTGTTAACGAAAGCGTAGCAATGGCCCGTTTAAACGCACATTACGGTTGGAGTATGTTTCAGGCATTGTTTCGCTGCGCAGACCGGCAGGACGGAGCCCTACACAATGCACACGCCGCCGCGCGCTGCATTTTGGTGTGTCACTCCTAATTGCCGTGTCTAATTTATGAATATTCTCTTCACGTGCATATTATGTGGAACAAACGTAACATAGTTCTGTCGCAATTTCAAGCTTGCCATTATGTTTTCTCCTCATCCTTTTTACGGATTGGGAAGGTAGATGTGACATTGATGGATCATCGACACCGGTTTATTGAACGAAACCGGTTGACACTAGTTGCCCGTCATATTTGCATAGAACGTACTTGAAATATGGAAAACGTTTTGTTCGTGACTAGAATAATTTTCTAAGATAGCAACATGCGAGAGCATAGCTGTTACTCTGTTAGTCGTAAAACAATTTGGTACATTTCTAAATTGTCGACGAAATTTATACAAAAATATTCGGGGACGAACCGTGAATTTATCGCGTGATATTTCAGCGAAAATTGCACATTTCTGAAGACTGAAATGAGCTGATGACACGGAATGGAGGAAATATAATCAGTAAACGGTCAGTGCCCCACGGAAGAGTCGCAAGAAGTAAGTAAATCACGGAAATTTAAGATGCGTCGAAAGACATCCAGCAATGTCGGTGCAAATGACCATTCTGAAGACAGTACGTGGAAGGGAGACGTTGATAAATCGTTCTCAGTAATGTTTGCTGGACAAACGTACTGATCAGAATACATTTTACTCCATATGAAATGATGTGAAAGGCTTCTTTGTGAAACATGAATGAGTAATGAGCTCTCTCCAAACACAAATGATAAAATTCTTGGGAACTTGAATTCTTAAAACTCTGGCTAAGTCCACTGTAATATTTATTAAAGATGAAAACAGCTGCGTTTAGTTGTATATGTACGTTTGATTAATTCACTGTTGTAATTACAATATAGAAGCGAAAACAGAACCAGTTAAGTTAATAACAAAGTAGATATACGAATAATAGATAACGTGGCTGAATGAATAAAGATGGTTTTTATTTGGGTTGGTGGAAACAAGAAATTGTAACAAAGAAATACAACCAAAATGAACTGAATACAAAGTCTGCAGGGCAACGAATTTCCCGATAGTTCAAGGATGTGTCTGAGCATCGCGACCAGGAAACATAACAATCCTGTTTTATATATAGTATATACTATCCGGCTCACAAATCACTAATTCATGACGGCGTGAACTCAAAATGGTTATATAGAATTCCATATTTCCAAAAGTTTCGTAGTTTAAATCGACAAGCTACTGTTTGAGAATCTAAATTAGGGAAACTGAAACTTTGTGAAATTGAGAAACATTGTTCACACAGTTATCTATCACTAAATCTTTCCTCCACGACATCCTATGAGGAAAACCGTGCGGCCGGATCAAACCCAGCCAAACCCATGTTCCCACAAATCTTCCTTTATCAAGTTTAGTGTGAACAGAAAAATATATAGGAACACGATAAACAAGGCAAGTTTGTGCCGTCGTTCGTTGAGTATGATTGGTGTCGGGCCTGATATTTGGGTTATTATGGGGGTAATCCGCGCGTCCTCTTTTCCCCGGGTACTTCGGTACTTCGGCCACTATACATCAACGTCGCGTGGGATTCAGGGACGTTTGCACCGCATATCGTCCGTCAACTGATACGAGTTGATCCCGTATGGGATGTCCGCAATTGGTTTATTTTTTTAAACACATAGATAGTGGCGATAGAGGCGTTGTGCTTTTGTTCTGTGATAAAGCTTTCAAAGGCCTTGTTTGGATTAAAAAAAACAATTTTTTTAACGTATTTTTTAGGTAAGTTACTAAGTTTCAATTAGTAGAAAGGCTATGAAATTAAACAGTTCAACAAATCCCATTTTTCTATGAACCCTCAAGAAATATGATGAGATATGTCAAGAATGTAGCCCCACAAACATACAACGAAAATAGAAAATACCCGGAAAAATAATACCGAAAGCTTATAATTCAGTTTACCGACGAAATCATTACAGCAAAAAGAGGTCACGAAACACGAACTCACAATTAATGTTACACACGAATGTAAAAGAAGAAATTCACATTATTTACATTGCGTCCCCTGCGATTGTTAATCAGAACGGAAAAAATATAATTATATTTCTGTGTGGCTTAATTTTAAATGAATATTAAAACACGTCGGGTAAGTTCGAGGCAAACACGCCAAGTAGACGTAAAAGCGGGCAAAGGTCGGACGTTGATGAATAGCGGCTTACGGACGGCTGGACGGGCCGGACCGACGGCACAGCGACCGCTCCGGCGCCGCGTCTAGCTGCTCGTATGTTGTTATTTTTGCCTGGACTCTGAAAGAGGTTTCACTAATCCCCTGGGACGCTCAAAGTGATGACACTTTCATGTCAAACTTTTTTAAAGAGCTTAAGCTTAATTCTTAAGTAATGGAAGTTAGAAAACACGAGGCAATACTTTAGACACCCTGAGGAATGGAATTCTTTTAAAGAATTGCTTCTTTTTATTGAAAGCTTGGGAACTTCAACATAAATATTTGGAAAGCAAGTTTAGACGTAATCGATTTAGTAGATGATACTGTAATAAGCAGAAGGATCAACCAAGATCTTCATTTAATGCGTCTTTGAAACCCGTTCCCAAATATCTACATTATCTATCTTCAGTAGTCTCCTCTACCGAGGGCGCGGCGGACAAGCGGCGGGCGTCGGATTACACGATACTTTATTAAGAACAAGCCTCCGCGCCTATAAAGTGCTTGCTTCATACGCCACCCGATATTAATTCGACATGTCTACCAACTTCTGTTCAAGCGAGATAAGCACATAAAATCACAAAACTATGGGAACGAAGTAAGCGCACACATTCCGTCTAAATGCTGTCATAAAAACAAATGTTTTAGTGAAACGAATGCGACTAATCCGATGAATAATAAAACCTCAAAGCACGCGATTCCGATCCGACGTGACGTCCGGTGGAACATGTTAACGTGGTAATAACACAATGATTAGTTCACAGCGTGATGCTTCCCAATTATGTACTGTATTAGCGTATTAGGCAAAGTTTCTAACAGAATAGTCAATGAAGCTCCCCATTAGACGGCGGGAGGCGCGCCGATCGCGGGACTCAACGAATTTCCGCCGCAGTTTCTTTATTCCTCTCACAACGGGATTTTCCGCAGGATGCTAATCTACACAATGGAAATTAACTGGCAAAGGAAAAAGGCCCACATTACAAATCTCATTTCCATTTATAAACAAGACAGAACTTAATGTGAAAGCAGCTTGCTCCAACTTGACCTTAAAACTTTTCAGTGTAAACTTTCGCGAATGAAACCAAATTACGATCGGTTGAATAAGATGGTGAATTTCTCCTCCCTCCCTGAATAGCAAAGTAATTTGGAGGACTGTGAGAAATATGTTATATCTTGAGTCTAAATATTTAGAGCATAACGTTCTGGTAAAACCTACAGAGAACGTTTTCCTTTAGTTTCTAAGTCGTGACTTTTACGAACAATAAAAGCGAAGAGAAAGTGAATTTTGGGTTTATATATTCATGCAAATTGAGAAAACTGGGATTACAAACGTAACAGTAATTGTTATCAATAACAGTTGTAGGTAAATTGAATCTGTAGAGAGTAATTAGATGACGTACGTCAGAAACAGTTAACGCAGCTGAGGCAGAAATTGGCGGCGTAAGCTGTCGGTGACAAACATGCAGCGAGCATGCATCGTGTCCTGTGTATCTGAGCAGTGAGCACTTACGAGAACTGCGAGCAGCGCCGCCCGCAATAATTCCGAGTAACGAAGTCTGCGCCACTGAAATATACCGTCCAACATTTCAAAACTTCAGCAGCGCTTCCGAAATGCGCGAGGCAAAAATATAAAAAACTTGCGTTGGTTAACGAACACAGGTGGCAGGTGGAGATTGAATGCGACATGATACTCTTCATTACCGGTACATGAATACATTTGCATTGCGAATGAGACGTCTGTTTTCCGTGGAAGTACAAATTTTGAATACACTTAGCGGTGGCACTGCATTTTATAATGGATTTAACGCTTTGGAAACGGAAAAAAGTTGATTTGGGGAGCCGCAATACCTACGGTAGCGTTTATGTAAGGCCTATCGGGCAAGCTTCCAAGACGTCATCGAGACGGGGCCGCACAAGGGGCTACGCCAGCGCTGATCTCGAGCCTGCGAGCCAAGAAGCCTCTCGGTCATCCCGTGCCAAGTAGCGCCGGCTTTGCGAACCCTTAGCGGTGTCTGCCTCAAATTATTCCAAAACGTAAAAGAAGTCGAACGCTCTTTACTGACGTGGATTGGAGGCTTGGAGGTGGCGTTAAAAATAATTGCAGCTACTTGAGTCGAGTAGCGCATTTGGTAAACCACCGCAGTAACTTTCAAGATTATTAACAACTAGCTTTTAACCGCGACTTCGTACACGCATATTCCGTTTTTTCCCGTTCCCGTATAGCCTTTCTCATGAATGTGGCCATTCAATTTTACAAATCAGACTGGTAGTTCCAGAGATTAGCGCGTTCAGACAAACAAACAAAAAAACTCTTCAGCTTTATTATATTAGTATAGATATCTATACCATCATTCCATTTGTAGCATTACATCGGCTGTAAGAAATTATTGGGCTAGTTAGTAACAAGACGAAAAGAACTAATTATGTAGCTCGATTAATCATCAAAGGGAGCACGTCAGTCGGGAAGTGCCTAGTCTCCCTTAATCGATGACTGATGAACTGTTTTGGGATTTGTTTGGATGTGAGAGCGGACATGGCGCGCACACGAGTACGAAAGAGGTCGGGCTCGAGGGGAATGTCGGCGTCATACGAAACGGTCCGGAGTTGTTGTTACTGCGAGCGAAAACACGAAACCGCTCTCAGTCCCACGAGGATACGACCAGAGCCAAAAGTAGCAGTTTTAACGTAATACGTATAACTTGACGCATTACTAATTCTGTAGCAAAATAAGAAATCAGATGGGGGCAACTATTCATAAAACCTACTGTACCGGACAAATGAGACGTCTAGGACATAAATGTACAACAGATAAGGGTTTCCGAACAGTTGATATTAAAACGTTGGCTCGTTGAACATTTTATCCCGAATTCTTCTTGCGTATTCGATTTCAATTCCCAGCTTATAACACTCGCAATATTTATTCACAATCGTGATAAACGTTAAAACAATACGCCGCGGGAAAATTTGGGGATACGGACACACAGATACTACTTTGAACGGTAACTCAAATTGTGCCTATAGATTGGTTGATAGCCTCGGCTTAAGCATCTATACAAGCTGAGCTGAGGGGATAAGTAACAAAAAGTAATGGTAAACAGAAGAGTACAAATTTAATCTAGGGTCTAGCCAGGGCTCGCGTTCCCGGGAGGGCGTTAGCGAAATTGCCAGAATACATTAACGGGAAGGGTCGCCCCCGCCCTATCTCAACAACCTGCAACTAAGCTACGACTCAAAATCTCTCTGAATCGCAAATTTTAGTCACAGAACGGGTTTTTATATTTTTTTATCGTTCACATTCGTGCTCAAGTGTAATTAATATACTTTCTATTTTGCGTACACAATAAGAGCGTGTATTACGATTATGACTGAGAGGCAATAACTCTCAGAATTATATCATTGAAAGACTTAATGAAGTCGTGGAAATATCATAAAGCTGTTATTTACGGCGAGATTCCTTTACCTTAAACGACGGCGCAGTAAATAAAATCAAGGTTTAACGTTTCACGAAGGCCTCCACGTTATGTTATATGCGTAACGTCATTTTTAGCATGCTTTTGTTGGCAGTTTGCATTGTTCTTTGTGTATCCACGATAAGGTTGTTACAATGTCTCACACTTGTATTATGAAGTAAAGAACTGTCGAATATTTTGTAACACGACTGGCAGTAACAGTTGGCGTATCGCGACGCTAAGTGCAAACCAGTTCGTGTTTTCAATCGTCAGGCGTGAAATTACATTTAATAATTCTGGTAAACGCTTCTGAAAGAGAAACCTCAAAATTCAAAGCGTCTATAAAATAAAAATTATATTGCTCGGAATACTTTTGTAATGGCGAACGCACCGAGGAAGGCTCTAACACCAGGCAACAGATTTTACTGCGCATCCTACAAGTTTTAGTGCCGTTTTTATATGGACGTCAAATTTTTACGATTTTTGTTCAGTGCTCCTAGGCTTCCGAGGCGTCACGGTCCACACTGGCTCATTTTTCTCTGACCTATAACGCCTTTTGAGTGCGTCTTTCAAAGGATAAATAAAGAGCAGCAACGCTACATAAATAACGCTACTACGATGTACCATAAACATAAAACGTGTTACGGGTTACCGTACCCTTGACGATCCGACCAGTACACGACTCGTGAACCACACAAATACCATTTCGGGGAACTAACTTTCATTTTATATTGGTACTTTTGGAATGCAAACATCCAGAAACCATTTATTTGATCAGGTACTCTTTCAAAGTCGGTAAGTGCTTAAGTTCTTTCTGTTTACTGAATATTTTATTGGGTACATATACAAAAGGATCGGCAGGTACTATCTGCATATTGATAAGGTCATATTCCGATTATCAACTTGTTTGATGAGGTCTGGCGTTATGTTATTTATTTATTTTGCCTTGATTCCTTTTGACGCTCTCGGTATACTGGATATTAATGTGTTCGGTACAGACAACATTTATCTGGACTCAAAGAAAATGATTTAATTTTAAAAAAGTCTATTAACGATAAAATATGTTATTCGACAGAATACATTGACATAAAACTGGTGATAGACACACGCCATTGTAGAATAAAGCAATATATCTAGCAATAATGTTTACTATCGAACATTGAACTGAACAAAAACTGACAGACATTATGGAAGCTACTGAGCATGAAGAATCCCCATAATACATACAAAACATCACGGCAATTATACCTAACGTGGTAAGTAGATTTATAAGTGCTACTTAAACCCATATTTGGCATAAAAGGATTGGAAGTTGATTAAAAGCCGCCATATATAGTGAAAAGGCCATCTCATATACCCGCCGGCCCCGCCGCGCTACAGTAACCATTTTCTCGAGTTTTTCAATTAGCGCGGGACAATAACCAGCAGACATTCTGTTTTCTTTCACTTCCAAATTAGTCGCAAGTGGCAATAATGATAGATAAGAGCATTATAGATTAATTGAAAGCTGTCTAAAACACGGACATGTGCGAAACTAAAACATATGGTGAGAACATGCAAGGCGTACTTAGTAATCCGAGTGGGGAGGCCCCACGCGGCAAAATTTCCAACAAACTATGGCGCGCTATTTTCTCTACACGACTTGGAATTGGCGTCGTTTGTTTGGGAGTTAAACTTCGAGGTTTACTTCAAATAACGTGACTGAAGTAGAATTGAAAGTCTAAAACTTGAATGTTTGAAGATAGCTCGCTTCTGATAATAAATTAAATGAATATCTGCATAATCAAGAAACGAAGCATAGATATATATATACTGCAGCTAAAATATATTCATGTTGGTGAAATTACTAGGATTTCCGTGTACAGGCTTTGCTTCCGAATTTAAAACGATACCAGTATACAATTTGCTGGCAGACATGCAACATAAGAATTTCAAATTGAATAGCTCAGGAGCACCACACTGCACTGCTATGAACTATCAGTCAAGTGAAGGCAACGTAAGTTCATTGAGGACACTAATTTGATGTTGAAAGTTTGATACAAATCAGATGAACACGTGAAATAGTTACATTCATAAATCTACACACACCACGCATGCAATGAATTGTGTATGCAAGCCATAAACTATTAGATAAGAAAGTAACAAACAGGAATGAATGATACAAAATCAAATGAACGCAGTGACATGAATGAAGTCATAAACAGAATTGATACAGTAAGTATGTTTGTATGCTGCTCATAAACTATTCAATAAGACACGATGCAAACCAGATGAAGCGTACAATTACAAGCATAACATCACTAGCTGTAATAATCGCTGACTCAACTGAATGAATAATTTTATTATTGACTATACGACAACTTACAGCTACGATATAGCTAGATACTAGTTGTATATTGGGATGGATGGAAACAGTAATACATTAAAGAACGTACGGTTACTTCAACAAACCACCGAGTGCAGGTCCTGAGTATGCAGCAGAAGCTGTAATGATTTTCTGGACTTTATTGTTGGCAGTATAGCCTTTCTTTTATGAGTCCGCCCACAAAAGCGCAGACGAAACAGAGTGCTGAGAAAAATCACCGACACAATGAGCTCGAGATGTGACAAATACCCGTACCCGTAAGCAATTATTATTCATTTATATTTTGGATTGTAAATATTTCAAAATGACCGCCGCAACTCGTTTTACTTACACAAATAACGCGGCTGTTTTTAAACATAATTTTGCACTTTGCTTTAAAAATCACGATGTTGTCATGAATATTAAATATTTAAGGGCCGAGTATGACTGGCATGTTTTGTGAAAGCAACGGCTTTACGTTACCGTATTTGCAAAATCAAAGTTAATTTGAGCCTACATCCAAAATCCGTCGAACGTCGATATATCTTAGCCAAATCTAAAACAAGTTACACTGCAGTCGACTGCAAATCGAACTTGAATGAAATAAAATTAAATCTTATCTTGTGAATAGAAAGCAGTATCGGAGCAGGATCTAATATATTTGCGAGAGAAGTAAATAAACTCGAATCGATAGTCGTACATTACTAAGCATCCAGATGTCTAAGTAAATCGATCAGCCTCTCAGAGCACAAGTTTGCGAGTGTAGCCAAACATAAATTATATTACCGTACCTGCCTACTCGATATCAAGTCTCCGTTACGAGCCCATCCACTTTAGGAGCAAACAGAATTACTACAACTGACAAGGACATCACAAATATCCATTACGATGCTGTAGGCAGAACATGAAACCTTAGTGGTTTGTTTTGTATTGTAACTTATATGAAGGCATGCATCAAACATAACACGAACGCTGAAGGACCAAAAGTCATGCATTATGATAAAATTGGAATACAAATCGTATTAAGGGTTCATTTCAAAGCAAAGGAAAAGCTAAGCCAGAAAGCAGCTGATCTGTAGAAGTGATAAAGCTAGCAAACGATGAAAATAAAGATGAGGATTTACTCAAATACAAGGCTCATCGCAATGAAACTAAAAGATAAAACAATAAAGAGATTACCGACTAAATCTTGAAGTATAGCTCAGCTTGACACGAACACTGTTGATTTCAGTGCTACTTACGATCCTGACATGGATAACAACCTAAACTTGCTGAACTAGAAACTCAGCATTAATGTGCCATGAAAAGCTTATAAAAGGCTGGCTAATCTGCGTATTATAGGTAAACAGATGATGGCTCTCCATCGATTGGGGAGCAATTAAGCGTGCCGGCCGGGCGTTAACGGTGTACGAGCCCGAATGCGACCGCCATAAACAGTGATCTGGTGATAAATTCTTAAATACTCATATAAATAATACACATGGCTGCGAAATGCAATAAACCGTTAGTGTGGATATTATAGGGGGGATTATGGATATATTCGTATATGGAATGAGATAATAAATTATAGAAATGTAGTGTTGAAATGGATCTTTAATTTCGACGTGCGTATAGCTGTAAATCTAACTTTGCAGTAAAACTTAATAGTTCTGTTTTTGTTTCATTCGAATTCAACATGAAATATAACAAAACTCAAGCAAAACAAAACTCGGATCTAGTTCAATATATCCTCCGGTCATTGCAACGACCACTCTGATATTAAAGCCAGAACAATTGCAAGGAAAATCCAACGAAAACAGAATCCCGTACAGTGTACGGAACTCCCGGGCTTTAATAAGAAGTTATAGTCGACATAATGTTTGTTTAGGAAACATTAACATAGACGTGGAGGAAATAAAGTCGTACAATTATTTTAAATGGGTGCAATTTTGAAGGCACTGGGAATACTGAACCTAATAAAAGTTACTGGAAATGTATGAAAAAGTTTATAAATGGTGAACCTTGGACCATATTTTATAGAAGATATAAACGAAAAGCAGAATATAGGCGTTTTGTGGGAAATTGTAACCACGGCTATGGAAGATTACTTCGGAAATTGGCATATCAGCAGAACATATTGAAATAGCTGTATTTTCATATTTTTCATGTCATGTAACATAATGGATCCTGAAGAAACACAATTTTCGAGAAAACAAAAAAAAAACATGTTCAAAGAAGTTGCGATTTCAATTGTTTGTGAAGAATCATGAAGAGGAAATGACAAGGCACAGATCTTGCCAAACTTATGTTTCACGACACTATAAATTCTGAACAAAATTCGTAACAAAATATCGTCCCACGCTCGGACATAATTTAGTGTTAATTCAGATTATATTATTAATTAATATGATTTTAAACAAGACATTCATAGTAAATTTATTGCACATGTTTAACCTGCCTGAACTTTCGATATAAGTTAAGTAAACTTTAAAATAAGCGCTACTGTCACATTTTATAAGGCAAATCTAAATAAATTACGAAATAAAAACCGGTACAGTAATGCTGTGCATACATAGTAGCAGGCCCTTGAGTTGGATTTACGATATAAAGAAAAATTGCAGAAGAGAAGGGAATTAACCAAGTCCGGGTTGGATTTTGTGGCATAACATAAAAAGGCACTACAGTGACTGATTCACTACGAGCAACAAATGGTGATGCTGGGCGTGCTTCTATCGAAAATTATATTAAAATTGGTCCTTAGATACGAAAAGAAGCTACCATTAGCATGTGTTGCGGTAATCATTGTCAATTCGTCACCTACCTGTATACACTGAAAAAAACCAATAGTGGACACATTGGACACCAACCCCTTTGCAAGCGTTCCGATAATTGTATTATGCCATCCCCTGTGCAGGATGATCCGTTTTAGCGGTCTGTAGTACTTTTAGTTGGGGAGGCTTTTGATTAGCAGTGGAAGGCTACTTTATTGAGGGTGTGTCATGCTCACTCCAATGTCTCGCTGATGGTGGCGCGTGTATCGGATCATTCAGTTCCCTTCAAAATGGTTGAGCTGAATGGTGCTGATGCACGCGTCATGTTCGTGAACGGGCGCCGTCAGTGGAGACTGGTCATCCCTTGGTTGCCACTGCCTCATTTTAATATTTCATACTATAAATTGTTTTTTTTCTTTCTTTACATTGTTCTCATATATAGAAGCAACAAGGTTTATGTAACCAGGATTTTTGTAAACATAAAATGATTTAAAAGAGTGTCCGTGGAGTTTCTTGCACGTTCTTCTCCATAGAGATCTACGCTTGCGAACGTGCAAATAGCTTCATGTTTTTGACGGACTGACTTTGACAATTCAAAAGTACCTGATAATGGTTTATTTGAAATAAATGCTTTGACTTTGACTTATTTATCCAATTTACTATTGTAACGCTATGACTTTCAACGATTGTACAAATTGGTCAGTTAAATCTGTTAATAAACAGTTTTGATCATGTTCGTTTTCACAAGATAAATGCTAAGTGGTCAATAGCGATTAATTTTTCGTTCTTGTGACGAATGACATGAGAGACAATAAAAACTGAATATGAATTCTTAACATTCTTTGATTTAATTGAAGTAGGTTGGTACCTGAGTCATGCTAGAAACCCGCGTTAGAAAGAAGAGTTTTTATAATGAGGTCCTTTGAGCACCGAGGCCGTAAAAGTTCAACGACCCTTCTAAAATCACAGCATTCCTTATCTACATGTTATTTTTGTTTGCGAATTGGAATATCCTAATTGCCCGATCCAATTATATGATTGACGATAAAATATCGATGTGCAAACAATAAAAATCTAATCTTAACATTCGCCCGCAATTTGGAACAAAGCAAGGACACACGGTGCGCCGACACTTCGACACCGAATCCTTGGAAGTGCTCTGACGTCACACGTGTCAATGCTTCATCATAAACACATTGTGGTAGTGTACGACTGTTCGTTTGTACGTCTATGTGTGAATCAGGGCGGACTCATGCTCCTACATCAATAAAATAGAACACGTTAAAACGCGCGACAGTTTCTCTCCTGTAACGACCCCCAGGTGACGGCGCAAAGAGCCTTACCTGCCTACAAACGTCTGTATTCGCGAGATAGTTTATAGAGTACTCTAAAAACCTAGCTAGAATAATTTACAACACACAATATTCACAAAACACCATTGTTTCTGTAAATGTCAGATGTGAGATTTGTTTAACGTGTGGCCCTGGAGTCGTGGTTGCCCTTAAAGCAACGGACGGCCACTGTGAGACCTAGATTGTCTTATGGACTTGATGAAAAAACGTATAAATCAGGCCTAAAACGACAAAAAAAAACGTAAACAGATTCTATTAACTATAAAGAGTAACGTGAAAACAGGGCTAAGCACGTCACAACTGTTCATAAAAGACCTCGAACAAATAGGATAGTTGAAGCCCTTAATTTGGGCATTCATGGAGTACCTACGATGAAACCTTTGAAACGCACGTCGTTTGACGAGACGTGACCTATTGACTTTCAATCAATTCTCTTTCGCCCATTTATGAGAGCGTGGACTGGCGCGCCTAATAAAGTATAATAGATAACAGGCAGACAGACGTCAGTTGCGATTATTTCGGTAGATACCCGTACTCCGTAGTCGTGTGATTCTTTTTCACAAAGCGGTACATTCTGTGCGCAAATAAACCAATAGCAAAATGAATGTGTGATGTGTGTTCGTATCGTAATTTATAGCACATGCCAGTCATAATGAATAGAGAATAAAGTTGAATAAACTGAAAATGAGTGACAGGGTGCGATAAAAGTTTCAGTAACTTGTTCAGTAGCGTAACCTCTACGTGAAATTGGTTTATGTTTGAAGCTTTTTTTTCTAACTGTGTGACTTGTGTTTGGAACTTTGGCATTATCAGCGTCTAATTAAGAGGTTACCAGTACCAGTGGGCGGTGCAACCTAAAAGCTATTATCAATTGCTAAAGAATCGTCAATTATGCAAATACAGCATCCTTATGTAGGTAAATAGGCGATAGCGTGTCTAGATAACTGTAATCTGGACAGCAATCTCAATTTACACTTCACAATACAATAAAGTGGTAGTTAGCGGGGCGATATCGACGCGAGAGCACGGGCGGCGTGACGCGGCGAGGTTAAATCGGGCCAGGCGGCCCACGCAAAACCGCTAATTAGGAAGCGCACGCGCAAGGGCGCTGCACCGCGCGCGCACGATGCGCAGGCGACTAACACACCCGCTGAAACAAAGACAACCACCGCCGGACAAAAGAAACAACCATTCCAACAAAAGAAACTGCTCATGTAACAAAAGAAATGGCCAGAGAACAAAAACAATGGCGTGGCGGAGGAAACGCGAGGAGTATGCCACCTTGTTTTCAGGCACAAAGGGTGTTGTGTGAAATTATGTTTTGTTACGAATTCTGACGTGTCCGACACTGACGAGCGCCAAGAATTGTGTGTTTGCATTCTATTAGCCATAAAAAGAATTTATAGAAGAAACTTCCTTATGAGACGCTATAAATCTTACGGAACGCTTCAAGAAACTTTGACGTTGAAATTATTAAGGATAGGGAAAACGCGTCAATTCTAAACCGAGGAAGTTCAGAATAGAATATATGTTCAATAAAAACTGTTACAATAGGGAACATCCGCGCGGAGCAAGAAATACTTTAGTTCGAATCTCCATCGCTCGGGTGCCAATTTTCCTTTTTTCCATTCTTTGTTTTCGGGCTGTTGAATTTGTAAGAAACGACGTTGGAATTCATTACTTGAAGCCGTCATTCCAGCTGTCATGTTTCATTGTGATGTGGATGTTTTAATGTGTCTCCGTCGTCGCTTAACATGTTTGATGTGCGTGTGTAGATGAGGTGATTACAGGTAGCTTAATGTAAGGCTTCTGAGAAGACCGCATGCGAGGGGCTGACTCAGCAATTGAGTGCGTTAAGCCTCGCATTAAAAACCATACTGGTTGGCGATTATCGTCATTATTATGCCGTTGCACGCTTTATATTGCTTCTTAGTCATCTCGGGCGATCTAGATATTATTATCAAGGCATGCGGATTTCATAAATGTACCAATTATACGGATACGTGGGCATGCATTACCAGTTAACTAACACTTGTATAATAAACGGTATTAACCTCATTTCTTAGCCCCATTATCTGGTCTAATAAAAGCTCCTGAACCAAAAAATACACCCTCTATTTCATGAAACGTACGACAATACCTTTGTTTGACCCTTTGGCGACTGTGAGCGTCCCACGTCCTAGTTTCCGAATCCTAAGAAGTAATCCCGAAGTTAAAGTACCTAAGTAATAAAACCTTGCATGTCATGCATCCAGGTTCCAGAACAAAGCACAAAGAGACCCAAGCACGTAAGTAACTCCACGGAAGCACTTAGCTCTATTTCTGTAATGGGGAAGCTCCCGAATCTCGCGGCGTGGAATATAAACATCTCATCGGGTACTCCGATGGATCCTCGTTCGTTATTACTCTACGATTTCGGCACTTCGCCACTATCGCTTGTAAATACAGGGGAAAACAAAATGTTTACTGGAAGTAAAGTTATGTCTGATTATCGAAAACTCTAGCAGACAGACATGTAGATATGAAATTACCTCGGAGTTCTTTTATCGTCCGATAACCAAATAGTACAATGTCTTTATATCTATTTGTTTTATCAACTAATTCATTACCAATTGATAGGTGAATCAATCAAGGTAACTCCGGGAAATAGGAAATAAATATTTGTGTTCTGATGTCACGAAGATTAGTCAGTAGTTTTTAACTAATATTTTCCCTGAAAAGTTAATCTAGCGACACTGTGCAATTATCGTTTATTAAGTATTCATTTAATTGATTTCTATTTAAAATAATCCTATGTGTGGATTAGGATACATTTCAGAAAAAAGGATAAATAGAGTGATGATGTATTTCTTCAGGCTAAGGAGCAGGTTTTCGTTTTTAAGTAAGCAACATGACGCCTAGAATAAATAAACATAATATTACGTACTCTATTTAATACCTATCCACATAACTCCTACTGTCAAATCTTCGATCCGCCTGTCTTTCTTCAAAAACTTCGGTTTTATTTCTCTACCTGCTAAGGAACTTGGTCCGATTTTTTTTATGCTAGGTTCCATCACCGTTTTCTCGTTTGCACTTTACAAATCGTTTTGCTACCTAACGCTTATTTAATATGGCAGCTGGAGAATAAGAAATACTTCTTCGGACTGAAGGACCAAATTAACAGTTAGAGAAAATATTTAAATAATTTCTGATATCGTTGTAGATGAATCACAGTGAGTTTCGGATTAAGCAAAAAAAAAGTTTTTTTTTTTTTTTCTTAACAATTTCGATCAAAACCAGTATTTTGTCTACGTCACACATTATCACGTGGTTTATCAAACACGTAGGTACATTGGCATTCAATTAAACTTGACGATTCTATCAAAGGCAAGTTTCTTGTATTACAACTCGTACCGAGTGTTTTCCTTTTACTATTGGGTTGAAACGAGGCAGCCAGCCAGGCAGCGCGGCCGGCGAACGAGAGCCATTCGAATTTCAATAAAACTTGAAGGGGAATAAATCGGTATAGGGTGGCACCGACGAGATATTGTGTTCCCGCCAGCTGACGCATACGAACCCGAAAAATAATAAACGCCATTATGGCACTAATTGCACTTCTCGAACACATTTGTCAGTGTTGATTCAATACACATCTGCCATTCATATATTACCAATTAAAATCAATTGAAACATCTATTAATATAATTGCCATCGTTATTCAATAATAAACGCCACTGTAAACCGTGAAGCTGCCCGCATTTATTTTCTCTCGGCTCTATGATTTATTTTGAAATTGGCGAAAATAATAACGTTTAAATATTCATGTTCGGAGCTGTCACAGGCCGTAGCCTACTAGATATTCGCTTTAGGTCTATGCTCAGGTTTCGTGTTTGAATTATTTAAGATATTTGAACATAAACGGGGAAGCTTAGACCGATCTCTAAACTACTAAATTAGTCGTTATCCATGATTAAAAGTCAGGGAAGTAGAACAAATATTTAATATTTTTTTAAATAATAAATAATTAAAAAGCATAAGTATATTTGAAAAAGAACAACAAAGCCGTAAATATCCCACCGAGTCATAAAAAATCACAAAAGAGTAGGTACGCGATATAAAATTTGAAACATAAAACCAACAGTTACTCGGTTGGATATTTATATGGCAGTTGAGAAAGATAAATTGCGGCTGTATCGATCTATGACGAAATAGGTGGTAACGCGAGACCCGCTGAAAATTGACGTCTAACACTTAGAAGATCAACCTCTCCTGTCATTCGATTTGACAGCGTGAAATTGAAGTACTCCCCAGCCATAAAAAAGTATTATAATTAGTTGTGTTTCGACGAAGTTACGAAACTACGTATTTGCTTAAAGGTTGGGTGGACATGGTCCACATTTAGAATGAGTCAAAAGCAACAATAAATAAAAAGTGTCAATACAGTAAAAGAAAATGGGCGTTGAAAAGTAAATGAGAACCAACACCCGTTAACATGCCTCACGCCTTTGGCACGTCGTTATCTACACGCAAATACGAATGTCAAATCATGTCAGACGTGACAAATTACCGTAAGTAGGTACGGCACACGAAAATCCACAATAAATAATAAGAATTCAAAACTTTCAATTCGCCGCCATAAATCTTGGCTACAGATAGAAATCCAACAAAGATAAAGTATCAAGCCGCTGAAGCGCTGACAATTCAACGGTTGAAACTCAATAACGTACAGCGTAGGAAAAATATAAAACACTGGACCGTTCGTTGGGTGCTTGAAGTTCCGGCGATTCTAAACTAAAATGCAATCTTAAAGGACTCACGTGTGAGCTCAATGCGCCTACAGACCCCGTCAGATGATCATTTACGGCAACACTTTTAAGTAATGCTACAACTATCAGTGAAAAGGATACATTTCCTGGAAGAAGTCGAGGCTAGGTGGCTGTAGGATGTCTAACGCCGATAAGACCTGCAAAGATAAAAAGCTCACATTAGATGGGCGTCCAGTCCCTCCAAGCCCTCATCAGCCCCTCGCTGATACGTTATTAGTGGTTGCACACTGTTCAACGGTAACACGTTTCAATGCATGTTTGTACGAGGAGACAAACGCGCACCAACTGCAAACAAAACACGTTGATCGATAAAACACAGTGGAAATGAATAAATTATGAAGAGAGCGCACCCCGTTTTATAATTATTTCGTGATAATGTCCAATACGTACCCTATTATAATAATAAAGAGGTCTGAGTCAGGTAAATTTATAGGTATCGAATCGTGTTATTACTGATATATTGAAAATATTCTTGGTATAATCACCTAGGGTGTAATTATAAAGCGCAGGTGTGAATGTAAAAGCTTCAATTAACATTCATAAAGTAAGGCCCTGACTGTGGAAGGTACTCTAATGAGAAATGTAAAACAAACGCGTCCATAAGGTGTTCCAATTTAGTCGTTGTTAATAAGTCTTCGTGGGAACAACTACACAACAGAACAGAAGAACTACAGAACAGAAGGCTGTTTTGGAAACAAGTTTGTTAGAGTAAGAAAAGCTGGCGAAGTTTCTGTCAAAGAAATGGAGGAATCTGGCAATTGTTTATTAAGGACGGAAAGTATTTTATTTGTTAGCAAAATATTAAAATGTTTGGGCTTCCATTTAAAAGGTTTCGCGTATGTTCTTGATATCGGGATGTGTGATTTTATTTATAGAGGATGTGTGTGGGACTAATATCTGAATCTAGGCTGTCACACATGCTTGTCAAGATTTACCTATACATTCTTAGTAAGCTACTTTCGATACATCCAGCGGTATCATACGGTGAAACTCTTGGCTTCAACTATGTCTAGTTTAAATATCTGAAGACAAAACTTCAAGCGTACGTGAAATTGATAAAATACTTGAAAACTAAGTCAATTTCCACGTTCACGTGAATGCTGAATGTTGATTAAATAGTTTGTCGGCAAAATATTTAATTTAAGTACCGTGATAATAATAATCATTGCCTTTATCCTGTTTTTGCATATAATGAAATAACTGAATTATGATATATAGTTTGCAATCTCAAACCGCATTAATTACGTTAATCAGGATTAGAACCAAAACAAAATAATGTTGGTTGCCTCGCACAAGGTTTTCAAAGCTCGACAAAGCCAGATATCAATCGAAAACCAAGATTTGATTTGCTTCACGAAGCAGTGCATAGTTGACTGCTATAGTTTTTCCAACTGCGTCAATATATTTACTTTAATGCTAGACAAATCCTTCATCAACATAATTATGCTTAATTAAACCATCCGATCAACTTCATTTGCACGAACTTCAATAGAGGTCTCCTCATAAAACGCCCAACTTTTCAAATTTCAATCTCGATGCCCATATGCCTGGCTTAGTTTATTGCAAACGAGCAAACGAGGAAAAGTCCTCTATTGACCGTCAGAGATGTCGCAATCACAACTAACTTTCCATATAGCTAGTTTTTGCCTGCAGCTTCGGCCGCGTGAATCTCAAAAAAGATCCGACTAATCCAGGTCTACTCGTGTGTTGTTTCATCGAATGTAATTCAGCGGTTGAGGCGTGACTGATGAGCAAACATCCTCAAATCCAAGTCTTTCTAATTATTTACAAAAACAATTTCACATCCTGCCCTTCCTATTAACATTATAAAAATGTGAAAGTAAGGATGATGGATGTCTCTTTCACGCCAAAACTCCTGAACGGACTAGGATGAAATTTGGCATACATGTTCTGGATTAACACAAACAATACTTTTCCCGGGAGTTTTATTCCCCTGGGATGATCTCCGAGTTTCACGCGGGCGGAGCAGCAGCTGCCAGTAGTACAAAAATCAAAAGATTTTGTATACTTACGTTTTCGTGTTTGAAGAAGCAGAGCATCTTGAGCTCTCGGAAGACGCGTTTGGAGGAGACGAGCGACTGGAACACGTTGGGCAGTTTCTTGAGCGCCACCCGCCGGCCATCGCGTGGGTCTGTCACCGCCCTGCAACAAGGAAGAAAGAATATTGTAATACTCGATTGATGAAGCTTAGGAGCATCCTTGTTGGAGACTGTGTTTCCTAGTTGCTTTAAACCTAGGAGTAACGGGAGGAAAGACCAAGATTATTTCAGTATTCAGTTTATCATGCTCAGCAATCGGAATAATTTGTTTCCTGATACCTGCGTGTTTGAGTCAGGAATGAATAGGTGAGGTACTCTCTAGCAAGCATGCTTCATCGCCGACCACATCATCTTTAACATTAGATTGTGGTCAAACGCTAGTGTTGAATTTGGTCCTTCCAGACACTATAGGTTCTTAGGTATCCTTATTGAAATAAATAAACTGGCCATATTTGCAGTTCGTTTAGGTAATGAAGATAATTTAAATATAAACGTAATTTCAATTAAATTGAGGACAAGGATTATATAAATTCCATGGTCAACCAACTATATTGAGCGTTCTCACTACAGACTTATTACGTTTTGTCACCAATTTTTTAACTTTTTCCTGAAGACACTACTGTTATTACGTTGGAATTCTACAGTTTTATTAATATTTGTAGGCTTTACAGTAGGAATAACTTACAAAAAGCCAGCAGGCTACATTTAAACATAAATAAAGTAGTAGTATTGCGTCAGCTTGTTCACCTTGCGGTAATGGGAATGCAAGGAAAACATAAACACCAAAAAGCGTCGTTTTATTTATTTTACTAAATTATTTCATTCCATTTGACAAAGTACCAACTGGAAAATAAGTTATCGAGCAAGAACTTGTTTTTTTTTTAAGTATGGTATATCAGCAAATGACTTCTCCCGCTCTGGGTGGAGCGGGAGGGCGTTCAGACTCTTACTGACTAAAACCTATCGGTGTTCCTTCTAAAGCCATTTGCGTTCCAGGACCGCGGTGAATTTTTCGAACAAATTCAGCAACGCATAGAACAGGGATGGCCAACGGGTCGTTCGCGATCGACTAGTCGATTGCAGCTATTGGTGTAGTCGATCGCGGCAAGGCAAAAAATAAATACGTATAATGGACTGTGCAGCATTATAAATAGGTTGGGTTAATAAAATAAAGAATACTTGCATACTAAACTTTACTGTTAAAAATTAAAATTTTAATAAAGTATGCAATTGGTAGATTCGTCAGTAAAAAGTAGATCTTGGGTCTAGTCAAGTTGGCCACCCCTGGCATAGAAGGACTAGGTTGAAATTATTAACAGCACGCTTGGTCGACAAATCGTTCCATCAATACTACCTAAATCTGTGATTAATTTACAAGATACAAAGACACGTTCACAAACATTAACATTCCGAAATTGCATTATCTCCCCATTATAGACGGTCCGGTTTTCAACAATACCCGATTATCATAACAATACGGGTTACTTACTTTATGCGTTTACCCAGTGGTTCGTGACATGTATTGACATAAGCATAGGAATCCAAAGTTCAAAATTTGCATAACAAAATGTTCGTCCCCTAGAAGGTGCAACTGTCATCCGCGTGACTATAAAGATATTAAATAAAGTGCCGTACCGTATTTATATTACTCATTCTTTATTTAATATCTCTGCACCTAACGGTAGTTAGATTATTTGCTATGTTCGAATTAAACTTTTCTATTTAAATCCAAATAACCGCAGTGTTTTCGATATAACAACAAATAAACTTAACCGTTCGGAACTTTAGCTCTCTGATATGAAATATAATTACGCGAAAACTTGTTTTGACAAAAACGGCGCTTTGAAAATGCATTGTATTGTGGAGGCTGCGAAACGTACCCTCGCATTACAGGGTCCCGTTAGGTCTGCCCTTGCGATTATTATCGTTCGGAACGCCAGGCCCGATAATATCCGTCGCGAGGAATACAGGGATGCCGACCGGCCCTGGGAGCAACGACCGAACCCTGGCGAGCTGGCCCCGGGAAACATTTGGACGATTTCAAATTACGGATGTCACTGATTTATAGCCCTCTGAAATTCACGAAATAGATGAAAATACGGAATACAAGCAATCGTTTAGTTAGACCACGGTTTAATTTGATTCCTTTTGTCCGCGCTACACGTTTCGGTCGATTTTCGGAATTCTATTGTGGTCTTTTTATACGGTTAAGTAGTGCGTACCTGACAATGATAAAGTGTAGTACAGTTAAGCAATGTGTGAATTTATTCTGGATGTATTTCAAGAAAAACCTGTGTGGTGCGTTAATAACCTGAAGATAGCAATTTATATGCAGCGAACAAATAAAGAACCTTTTAAGCCATCTTTTTGAATAATAAAAATAAAACAATTTAAAACCATGTTGATTCTGAATAAAATAATTAACCTTCGATTAAGCATATCATTACACAAAATATTCTCCGCAAGCCGCTGTTAAACATTGTTTAAGTCAAAAATAATTACTTCCCCAAAGTATTTACGAGTAAGCTTTATACGTTATGAAAAACTGTTCAATAAGCAATATGATTTTGATATGGGTGCACATGCACACAAGCCGATATTATTTATGTCGCATGACGTTCAATTCGGCAAGCTGAACAAGCAGTTGTAAACAAAGGCAGGAAGTATCCTCATTGAATGAAACAGTGGCCGCGAGTATCTTACTCACTTTTTATTTAGGTATGCCATAACAGTTCTGCAAGTTCAACAACATTTATATAGGAACTTTGACATGCGAAATCAGTGGAGCGAGGACTCATGAAGACGTGAAGAAACTGTTTTATGGGCAATTTTTAGATATCTGATATGAAAACTTATAAGGGTATGCGTTACAGAGAATAAAGTCCCGCATACCTCCACTGAAAATGGGAGGATCCTCCGACCAGACGGTTGTTGTGTCGGGCAACTGCCCGATAGTTGATATTTGGACTGTTGTATATGTTCAAATCGCACGGAGAACTTTGCTTGCGCGATGCAGGATTTCGTTGGTAGTTTGTCGCTGTCGGGATAGATGACGTTGCGGTTATTTTTGTTGACGTATAAATTTCGCTTCTTAGTTTTTCATGTGGCGGCATTGATGCCGCTACAGACTGATTGGTGGGAGCTATAATGGAGCAATATCGGTCAATAATATTTTAGCACCTGCCAAGTTACCAGTTGAATCACAGAGATCATTTCCATATTTCCCTCATGTAGCTGTGATGTCAGGGATATGATGGGCGATGACTGAAAGTCCTCTCACCTTGACAGCCTCATCCATCCAAGTAGCAACACAGACATTAAAAATAATGCGCTCAAATCGTAATTTTATAGCTAACAGCACGACAAATTCCAAAAAGAGCAATTAAACATTATACGGCCTCGTTAAATTCCTGGACTAGTCGTTCCTTTTTATGGTTTTTAGCGATCATTTTGCACAGTTACAAGTAATGGTTTGGTCTTGACAAGCAGTCCCAAGGGCAACGCTCGCACTGTCCCAACTCCCAACTCCCAGTCGCAAAACAAATAATTCAGGCCTGTTTAACCTCCGTGAATTTCAAGTATTTGGAAAAAAAACGAGGGAAACGTAATGGTGAAATGTTGGGAACGAGTGGGTTGGCACAAAGGGGGGGCAAGTAGATAGGTATTTGTAAACTAAGTAACGTGCGCAATTAATTCTGGCGTTGTTACAAGGTACGTTTTGCTTTCAACGTTTTCGGAAGTCTAGACGTTTTTACTGTGAAAATAAACTATTTGAGATTTATGTTGTGGTGATAAATATTAGATTTCTGTGCCTGATTGCCAAACATGGAGACTATGTTACCACATTATTTGATTATAACCTGTAACCGCTGCATCTACAAATCAAACTACACGACTGAATTTTAGGTGAAGTATTAGATTAGGCTACCATGACACATGAAGCATCATCGTCCATTGATAGGTTCATTAGAAAACCAGCGTCAGACAGCACTAGTTATCTGACATATCGCTGAAATGGACCTTTTTAGTGCAGCCGTGAGGCACAGTTAGTTGTTAGTATACCTATATTTTTTATTTTTTTCTATGTACCGTGCGTGTTTCATGTAAGTGCTAAATAAATATTACTCTTTCTTCCTTTCATCATTCACATCTTTAATTTTATCTCTTCGTCTCTAAACTTTAAATAGTACAAAACAAAGTCACTATCTGCCTGTCTGTGAAGCCGGACCCCGCTAGTTAACCAATGAAGCTATTAATTAACTGCTTCACTTATTTACAAAACTAAGCACTTAATAAAATAATACAATCAGCGCTTAGTTAGCATAACTGATTTAGAATTCTTTCCACGCAAAACAGAATTAAGTACCAAGACACAGTGTTGCTTAAACAGTGGTTGTTTAAGAAAGAACCCTTTAAGTATTGGGTCGAAGGTACCCATTATTCAACCAATAAAGGTTCGAGTAGTAACACCCCTAATGCCTCGTTTACAGGTACTAGTTCACAACAATAACTTGCTTCTGCTGAACAACTTTGACAGTAATTGAGCAAGTTGCTATTTAAAAAGTTCGTACTACCGTTTGCTCTGGGCGAGTAAAAACAGATCTATAAAAGGTTATTAATTGCTACGCCAGATACGGAATAGCTGACGTTAATTCTGGCAGCGAACGTAAAGAATATTCTTTATTAACGCGTTATATGTGCGTCTTTATTAGGTAAGGTGTTAATAAAAACTTGACATTTATAACAGTTTGAAAGTCTTGCATGTCGCTGTCATGTATGCCAAGAGACAGTAAAAAGAGACGTCGATGGAGTTATCAAAAGCTAATTATGGACAATACCCGTGTTGTCTCGCGTGGTGTCAGAAATAGAATAGAACAAGCCATTTTCTCTTAATGGATGTCAGCATACCTACTAATGGAAGAGGATGCCCGAGCAACTATACTAGTTTTGATAATTTCCAACTGTTATTTTATTACCGATCACATCATTCATGCTTTTGTTCTACGGTGGTTTTCATCTCGGCGGTATTCATTCGCTCTAAGTAATTGAAATTCCTGGTTTAATATTAGACATTTACCGGGTACATAATTTCCAAGTAAATTACACTCATAAACAACACGTTATAATGACCGTGGCCATAGTCATATTAGTTCGAACAACGGGAATCCATTTCTCCGACATTTGTAACATATCGTCCGTACGGATTCGGAATAGGACTTAAGTTAGACAATTACGCTGCGGTCGCGCGGTCATTCCGGAATCACATTACTCACTGCCCCTCAAATATAACACCGAGAATTTCCCTTCTGTTATCGAGCAAATAGTCGTTATGTTCTCTACATCTGTATTAGGCGGTCTAACACGCAATATTGTGGCTTGTGACGTCATTCTGTTGATTTTCTTCACAGTGATATACTTACTAATTAATGGAATATACAGTCTCTGACAGTCTACAGTACATCAGAGCCAGCTTTTCAGAATCATATCTTGATCAAAAGATCACACCTAAGTGAACAAGAAACAATTAGCTATCTCAACAAATTTGTTAGAATCAACTACGAAACTTTTTACTGTAGCTGAAAGTTAAAAAGTTGCTTCCTTCGTTCACTTAGCGATACAAGAAGAAATTAAAAAGAAACAAGTCGACCGCTTCTTTCATCCCTTGCAAATTGGATGTATGTACTAAGTAATGTAGTTATGTGTTGTCGCTAGTGGGACTAGTCGACTCGTCGTCTAAGCCCATATCCTCATCCACGGCGAGCCATGAACAAGATCCGGCCCGAAGGACCATTACTTTAACTGTTATCGTGGCGAAAAATATGTGTTCCTATTGGATCTCCATTGAGATAAACGCGGGGTGGGACTAACAAGTCGTAAATATGATATGTTATCTATGGGTGCATCAATTCTTACAGTACACGGTAGACCCCATAACTAATGTAAATAAAACCGATTAGGACAATATTATTTCTAGTCAAATATCCTCAAAAAATCGTTGGTTCTTGGTTTGTGTAAAAGTATTATTTTGTTTTTCAGTTAATTTTTGCAAATGTTCAGTTCTATACACCATACGATATTGCGATGGACCTACTGTCTATCTTACTCTGCGGTCTAGCATTCGATCGTGTGTGTAACTAGATTAAGGGCCAAGCAAACAAGCTCTATATAATTGTGCACGGCCCCTGTGCTTTCGGTTAATTAGTAAACACGGACAGTTAACCGGCTATAATCCAATAACGTGAGACTAATAGTCTGAACTGAACTGTAGTGTTAAGGATTAACTATTTGCGAGTTTGTAGGCTAGGTTATTGGATATTTTCAGGTAATTCAAGCTAAACTTAGGTGGCTCGGTGAATGAGATATCTCAGAAATACGGTATATCAGGGAAATGAGGCAAAAAAAAATCGAGTGATATTTCTTAGAAGTTTTTTTCGGAAAATTTTTCAGTACGTCGATTAACACAATGACAGCTTCGATTCTGTAATTAATAATAAGTAATTACAGTTTTGGACAAATATGTCGACTTGCCGCTTAAATTTGCCATTCTGAAATCCTCGAGGTTATAGGTCTGAAACTGATAAGCAACGTATTGGCAGCTCGCCAATACCGGCAGTGCGATGAAATCAACTTTTAAATCTATTAAATTATTATGCCAAGCTTTTTTCAAGTTATGTCACAGTGTAAAATACTTTCGAATCAAAGGACCAGTAAGAATGTTGTTATACTATTCTTTTGTGATCTGCATAAGGTTTTGATTAATTATGTATAACGTTTAATATGATAAAGTTTGCAAAGATTTATTGATGAATAAATAACCGCGGCTTCGTCCGAGTTAAGTAGCCTATAAATATCTCCGGGATCTCATTTATCTTTGTACCAAAATTTATAAAAATTGGTGCGGTTATTTAGGCGTGATAGCGTAACCAACGAATTCACTTTCGCATTAATAATATTAGTTAGGATTTAAATACCAACTGTGAGAATAACACATTATTTCATCAGATTAGCAATTAATTTGTATTTAACTAGCCATAGGTATTTTGAAACTAGCTTTTGCTGTTGACTTCGTACGTGCATATCATATCCCGTTTTTACCCGTTCCCGTAGGAATTTCGGGAAATACTCTCTGAGTGCTCCCTACGGAGCTGTAGGGAAGCTACATGCCAAATTTCAGCAATCTACGATCAGAAGTTTCGGCTGTGCGTTGTCTGCCAGTCACTCACTCATTCAGTCGCTCAATCAGTCAGTAACGGAAGAATTCTATCTATTGGGATTCAATTTTAATGCAATTTCTGTATTTAATTACGCGTTTTCCCGGATAGAGTGAACCCCTAAACATAGTTGGGATGGGGTAGGTAAACTGAATGATTTATGCGTTAAATTTTTAGGCAAAGGCAATTTCTAATTTTGAAATATATCTTTATATTTCTAACTTTTGCGGCAGAATCACGTAGCCTTTAATTATATTCATTCTCAGTTATGTTGTGCAACGGTATTATGAAGATTAGGAACACATTTTTAAAACTGCGTGGGACAAGCTAATTAGTGTAGTTGGGTTACAAGTCTAAGTGAAAATACACAAGACCGATAAGTAGTCACTCTTAAACCTGATGAAAAGATCAAATGTCAGAATAAGCAAACTCATTAAATAATAATCTAAAATGATCTTTGGAAATGAATAATTAAATGTTTGATAACACCCTCAAGCATAAAACTTATACCCAGTTCCCCTTTCCTTGTTTAAACAAAAAGCTTCGAAAATTCGGAATGGCTAGTTAACATGAATATTTCCCTAACGAGCACCACACGATGCTCGTATTCCTTTTGAAAACGCAACTAAATGGTGCATTTCTGTTCTATCCGGTATTCTAAGGCTGGCCGCAAACGTACGGTTTCCTGATTAGGTTTTCTAATATGGAATTCAGATTCGGAGACCTTGCCTTATAGTGGGTCCACATGATACACTTTTGTCTGAATAGTCTTTGAATAAAATTCTGAATTTAAAAAATCTATTACACCGACAGACTGTGGAGAAGGAAAACACATGATCGCACTTTGGGCAAGCTTTAGAAGAGGCCTAGATGCTGGAGAGCAAGAAAATCTTCGTGAAACTGGTGCCTAATAATAAAATTTAATTTATGTATAATGAAGATTGATGAATAAAGGCTATTATTATTATATTATTATCACACCGACATTTGTCTGCATTGCTTTGTTGCACTGATAAAATTCTATAGATGTTTATGGAAGTCTGTATCGTGTGTACCGAACATTACATACAAAATGTTCACCTAGGCCCTAGACGCACATATTTATATATTTTCCGAATGGGAAAAAACCGTGACGTTCCTTTCGAAAACAAGCCGTGCGTTCGGCTCAGAAGAGCGGAAAATCGAACGTCTACGTTAGTCTCACGGAATTCAGAATCTGAATTCCTAATCAGGAAACCGTTCGTTTACGGCCAGCCTAATACTCAGGTGGCGACATCTGGGGGTGGGCTTCTGTTTCTATTGTAAAAGCGGTAATTACGAAACGGGCGGACGTCTTATCAATAAATATTGTATGTGGCGTGCAGTGTGCTTTGCATTTTGTGCTAGCCGAGTTAAGATTACTGGGCTACGGTTTTGATTACTAGGCAGGCTATAGAATTAAGTTTGTGTAAACGAGTTGGGTAACTATTTTTGGTAGTGAAGTATATTCTTCTTATTATGAGAACAAAATTGAGACATTACTAGACTATTAAATTGCTGACATTTGAATGAATGAAAGCATTTCTAACTACGATGATCTTTGAGCATCATATATCATATTTTGATGAGATTTTTAGGTCCGTAAAGCGTAGGTGCACTTTAGTATTAACCTTCAGTTGTATGTAAATTGATGTGTCCACAAGAATGTCACGTTTGGCTTTTACATACATCTTGGAACAGCCATAATATTTTACTACAAGCCACCAAATTATATGAAAGTATGTCATGTACATACTTAATACAGATGTTTTAAGTACAAACCGTCAAGTACCCGAAACACTTCTTCAAACATGGCAAATGTAGGGCTTTATATTCAGAGCCACGAAGCACCTGGTGGCAAACAAAAAGAATGGCCATACTGGTGTACAAGTACACTGTGATAACACGGCGGGCACAGCCTAACGAAATCCGCGGGACAATGAGTGGAGGCGCCTGTGTAGACAAACATATTTACGTTTAGCTTACGCGAGGCTCTGAAAAGTTTGTCGGGGTATGTGCTTACGTGTAATTTATGTTTAAGTTTGGAAATA
This sequence comes from Mamestra configurata, assembly GCA_002192655.3. NCBI lineage: Eukaryota > Metazoa > Arthropoda > Insecta > Lepidoptera > Noctuidae > Mamestra > Mamestra configurata. The sequence continues at coordinate 112,520 of NDFZ01005241.1, forward strand.
TATAGGTTTCTTACTTCACATACATGTAACATAGCCTAACTTAATTACGAAGGAAATTACACAATCAACACACAATCGTGTTGAAACTTCACAGCCAAATAATGAGTTTTAATGAATGAATACGTCCGAAGCTTTGCCCGAAAATGCAAACGCCAGAATCAAAAACTTCAAAAACCAATGTAACAAAAACAGGTGGTGATGGATGAGTATGATTATTATGAATTCGTTTCTTTTTGTTATTCTTTGTTTACGGAGAAAATAAACGCGTGCTAAGTATGGTGACACTGCTACCTTAAAAAATGTGGCCTATGTCAACATTCTAACTACTATTACCATACCGTATCAGTTCCTTCCCATACCCATAACTGATAAAAATACATAACTTTTGTCCAATTCTTATTTATTCCAGAAGTATGACAACTGAACTCATTCCGAAGACAGTAAAGTTAACAGTTCTTATTATCTGAACTTCAAAACGGTCGGGAGAAGTGAAAAAGAACGGCCATGATAACGTACGAAATAATAAAGTTATGTCAAAAAGATAAGGCGGGCCATAAAAGGGATTTGATAACGGACTCAGACCTGGTTTTTTAAAAACTTGGAACTAACTTTTACCCAACTACTTTCCTGTCTCCGGCTCAAAAGATATGGATATTATCTCCGCCTGCATTACTTTACGGAGGACAAGACTTACGTACAGTCTTCCCGATCCACGTTTTTCCTGGCTATTGTAAAGGGACTTTGAACAATAGCTTCAAGTAGCTTTGTTTAAAAACTGGTTAGCAGACGTGTTTTCTGGTTTTTCGAGTCGCGTGCGGTTCCTTATGAACGCACGAGCAGTTCTTTTCAACACGACCCTGGCAATAAGCCAGAAACTTGCAAGGGTATGGGAGATAAACTAAGGATGCTTTGTGTCGTCACAACTTATGACCTCATGTCCGGAAACATCTTGTATTACCGGCCGGAAATAACTACCGCAAGTCTGACTAATCCAACTCTTTGTTATTCCCTTACTTCTCTTACAACAAGTACTGGCGCAATCTACCTCATAATCCATATGAAAACCCAAACAAAAAGTGCTATGTATAATAATTTCCACTTTCCCTCGAAATTCGAGCTCGGGCGTCGAGCGCTAAATTCTCATACCCGCCGCGTTGGGTTCGTTCACATAACTACGTACATAAACAGCGTGTGCTGTGTAAGTACTGATATCGTCTGAACGCGTTCATTCATTTTTCTGGCGAGTAAGAATCCATGGACGGTGGCGTGCGATAAGCCAGGCGAACCCGCCTACGTTTCCTATAGCAACGCGAGTTCATTGGAAACAGTTTTGATGAAGACGAATTGAATATCACGATGGAATTCACTCCATTCATTTGAGACGGTGAATTTGCCGACTCCGGAACTGCAAATATCTCATATTTTAGCTAGGTGAAACTGTGAATTTTAGTCTTGAATAGTTTTGATCGACATAGTAGGTGACCTTATTTTTAAAATTGAGGTTGTATTTACTTCGTGGTTTAAAAATTAATCACGATTGATCTAAGCTGACGTGGTGTGAGGTCTATTAATCTTTATTTTAATGTTATATGTTATTATGAAAATACGCTAGTACAGAATTTGAAATTGCGTGCTTCGGGGCGTAGGCGTCATGGCGCCAAAACTTTCGTTTCCGCCCTGTAACTCGTCGCCCGGCTCGCCCCCTCCCTACATACCCCGTTTAATGTCTCGCGTTTAATAAATACGCCCCTTTTTTGCCTACTGTTTACAATTATAATTTACAATTTTCTAACACGTTTCCTCTGAAATTCCAATCAAATATAGTCGAGTGTTATCTGAAATTCAAAGCAACGTGAAATGATATCAAGTGTACGGAATGTCTGAAACGTAACCGTAAATTACTATTTCCATTCATAAACTTCCACAGTTCGTGCTTCCTTCATATTCATAATCAACATCATCTTTACGCAGTACGAATACGTAACGAAGGACCATTTTTCCTAACTCTTATGTATGACTTATGATCCAACTTAATCAAATAATCAATTTCCTTCTCTTAATAACGTCAAACGATCGTCACATTTTCTACGTGCCTGAATGGAGGTTCTAAGCATATGCCTTCACCGTGGCCCTGGAACGCAAAGGGCTTTAGAAGGAACACGGATGGGTTTTAGTCAGTATGAGTCTGACACGCCTTTCCGCTCCACCCAGAGCGGAAGAAGTCTTTGATGATTTGCATCCTTAAAAAAAAGCGTATGCCTTACGTGGCAAACTTTCAAGTGTTACAAGTTAGTACTAAGAGACGGACATTACCGAAAACCGTATTACGTCTTCGGAAAGGTCCACTTAAATAGAAGTCGTTATCGAGATGGGTGCTAGGGATGTTAGACGAACGTGCTTATCTGAACCGAATATGTCGATAATGTAGCAGCTATTTTCTAGGTAGTATAAATCCCCTAGGATTTGCTTCCCTGGGGATACTATTTTACTAGCCGTGCTAATAATCTGTATTCCGATAGACACGTTTTTGTAAACTTTATCCATCCATCGTCTGTAGGTACGTAGTTACAATATAAATATAGTAAATGTCAAAATAAATGCATAATGAATGTTGATGTCATCGGAAAATTGCAGACTCCTTAAGATTGTAATAAATCCTTATTAAATTATAATTTGTCGATATACACTTCTGGACACATCTATTGGCCCACCTTAGAGTTTAGGTTTCGATGGCCCCTACCGAAATATGATTGCTACATTGAACAAAAACTGTTGATGCAGTTTTAAACCTGATACATTTTACCATCTTTTTCGATCGTATTGTTTTAAATTTGAATTCAGAATACCATACGACATGGAGCTACGCCTAACAAGTCGGATATGCGCCTTGTTAAAGGCAATTGATTTTTGAATAAAAAACATGTTTTATCAAATAAAGGTTTAATTTAATAACGCGTGTTGCCTCCATGGGCATCTACCACAGCTCTCATACGATTAGGCATAGAGTTTATCAACCGCTCTATGCAATTTTGAGGGATCATCTCCCATTCCTCTTCTATGGCAGTTTTCAACTCCTGCATCGTCTGGGCAACTGGCTGACGAGCCCTAACACGTCTTTTTAGCTCGTCCCACATGTGCTCAATGGGGTTCATGTCTGGGCTTCTGGCTGGCCAGTCCATAACTGTGATGTTCACATCCCGAAGATATTCCCTGACGATGCCGGCCGCATGGGCTCTTGCATTATCATGCATAAAAAGGAAATTTGGGCCCACATAGTCCGCGTATGGTATCACGTGAGGTTCTAAGCACTCACGAATGTACCTTTCAGCATTTAATGTTGGCAGCCGTGGTCCTGTAACAACCTCAAGTTGAGTTTTGCCGCTCGCGGATATACCGCCCCAGACAGTCCATGAGCCACCGCCATAAGCAACCCTCTCTTCAAAGCAGCATTGTGCGAAACGCTCTCCCTTACGTCGGTAGACCTTCTTCCTTCCATCATTGCCATGTAACACAATTTTAGACTCATCAGAAAAGAGTACACGGCTCCAATCTTGCTGTGTCCAATTTAAATGACTGCGTGCGAAATGAAGGCGCGCTGTTCGGTGGGCTCGCGTTAGTTTGGGCCCATTAGCTGGCTTGTGTGGTACCATATCGCGTTCTTTTAACCTTCTCCGAACAGTTCGAGCGCTCACAGATACTCCGTGGAAGTCGCGAAGTTGGTTTTGTATCTCAATGGAGGTAAGGTGACGATTTCTCAAGCTGGTCGTCACGATGAATCGATCCTGCCTTTCAGTTGTGACCCGAGATCGTGGCCTTCCTTGGCGACGAACAAAGCCGCCAGTCTCTAGGTACCTCCGATAAACATTTCGGACCGCAGATCGACTTAAATTAAGTTGAGCACTCACGTTTCTTTGGCTGTGTCCGGCCTGAATAAGTGCCACAGCTTGGGCGGCGACTTCAGGTGAAGTATCCATAGATTATTGATAGAACCTCACCTTAATGTTAAGAATAAGTAATGTTTGTTGCAAAACCAAAGATATCAATCACTTTTTCAAGAATTAAATCCAAGTAAACCAATAAAACCAAGTTTTCTTAGTATTCGATTGTTTGATATCAACAAACAGGCTCCAAATTGTCTTTTGTTTCTTTAAATTCTGTGTTCGAAATTCAAAAAAAGACTATTGAATGAAATTGTGAATGTGCCAGGTTCAAAACTGCATAAAAACTTTTTGCTCGACCTAATATAAAATTTTAGCTAGGACCAAACGAAACTGAAAATACAATGTGGGCCAATAGATGTGTGAATTATGAAAACATCGTTTTGTATACAAATAAATCCCATTTAAATCCAATAGTTTCAAATAAATCCGTGTCTTATTAAGTAAAATTATTTACAATTTAACGCGATATTTTACAATCTTACGGCGTTTGCAATTTTCCGGTGACATTGACACGGTACCGACACCAAAAAAATAATAAACAAACTTAAAAAAACAATTGTCGGTTTGTTCCAGGTATTCTCCGAATTGGCCGATTTTGATAGGCTACCATTATTTTATAAAAATAATTAAGGCTTCGAACAATAAAAATAAAACACGCCAAATTACGTACAAAAACTTATTCAAGGGTCACTGGCAAGTGCTTGAATTTACGCGGACAAAGTCGTGGGTAGCGGCTAGTTACATACAATATACAGGCAATGGATATAGTATGCAGACTTGCAGAGTCAGTAAGTTGAAGTGGATGTAGGCGGGTCGTCTGGCGGAAGACCGATAGTCGCCGGGACCTCACGAGTGCTACTAAAAAGAGGCAAGTTGACAAAACTGGAGTGGATCCATGGGCCGATGACATGAAGATTGTAACGTCTGGAGTGGACTATTTGAAGAAAGTGGAATATCTAAGGAAAGCTTAACAACATCTATTTTATGATTTGTGAAAAGGATGAAAATTAAATAAAAATTCGCCACTTAATCCGGTGAAAAACTGTAAAAAAACATAGTGTCTCACGGCTGCGCAAAAAAAATAAATAAACAATGTTGCCAGACAGATGCTGTTTGACGCAGTTTCAGTTTTGGATGACTGTAGCTTCCATACAACTTAGTTGAGTCCTACTTTTAAGCATTTTTCAGATTTTTTTATTCCTAAATTAAGATTAAAACCCCAAATTACTGCGGTAACCTTAAAAAAATACAGGTAAATTAACGTCAGAAATCGCGGTAAAGCAATAAAATTTTACATTGAAAGTTGTTGAAGTTAAGCAATAATTCACAATGAACATCTAAAAGCCCAGGCAGAATCTCGACATTTCATTGAAATAAAACCAGCTTTTCTTAATCCATCGATAGGATTTTTTGCGTCCATTGTAAAGGAGAAATGGTTTGTGAATCGACAATAAGAAGGTACGTCTTTTATCTCTGGGTATTTGTGCATAAAGATGGAAGCATAAACAAAGGCTAGCGTAAGGATGGGACGAGCATCTTTCATTCAATACGATATTCAAACGATGTGCTGTATTTTTTCTTCAAGAATTCAAATACCTATTTTCCTATTTAGGTATTATATTCCTGCAATGAGAACCCGATAACCCGCACCAAGACATCCACACCAATACACCCCCATCTATCGTACAGTCTACTGCATCTACTCTTATCCCAATTGATGAACACTTGGATGTATGGAAAATTGATTAACGGAATAATAATAAGGCACAATTAAACCTTCACCTAATAAATTGGTATATTTGAAATTGCAAACTGATCGATCGAAATCCGAATGAGGTTAGTTTCGTGTGTAAAACTTTCAAGTGCTCCTTAAAAGTAAAACAGCTGGTACTTTTAATAAAGTAAAGAGGTTAACAATAATGATACAGAGAATAGGGAGGAGCCAATTTCCCGTGGGCGGTTTGACGATCAGGTTGCAATATTTATAGCCCCAGTACTGAACAAATATAGCCATGCGGTACCCACATAAAATACTGTGCACACGCGAGCCGCCGCTTATCACACGAAACCTTTTGCTGGTAGCCCCAAAAATGTTCGATAAACGACAAACTTGTTTAAAGGACAAGTATTAATCAACAATTTAAATATCCGTCACGTTACCCTTGTAGTTGTATAAGCATTCGTTTCTCACGGAAAACATGAGATATTAATGTCAAACGTTCAATGCCGGAGACCATAAATGCTAAATCAACAACGTAGTCACACACAACAAAAAGTTTCCCACTTACAAAGTGCAAACTGCAATCGAACACTCGCACACTCGGTAAACGAACAAAATTAAAAAGCCATCAATCGAATGTGCCGAAAAGCGACGCAGAATAAACCAGTTATAAAATAAATAAAAAATGTTTATAAAAGGGAAATTCCGCAAAATACGACCGAAAAGCGGTTTGAAAGCGAACTGGAACTAGGAGAAAAACAACAAAAACAAAATGTTGTATCGAGTGGGAGCCGGCAGGAAGTCCACGCGGGGAAGTGTGTCAATGTCAGCGTATCGGGGGCTTTTTTACTCGGTCTCGGTGAATTATTGTACAGCGAGCCCTGGTCACTGTCGCGCGTAGAGCACTGTCAAGTATATAGGCGGCACGGGCATCACGTAACGCCTTCGACCTCAACAAAAAGGCTCATGAAGTAGCTCCAAGACGCAAAAACTGATGTAAAGAAACGATATTGTATTTCCAAATAACCGCAGTAATTCCTTGACCTTTTATCAATTGGGTTAAGGTGGGCTTAAATGTCCGAACGGACCAACATGTTTTGGAGAAAATTGGAAACAAAACGAGTAATTTATAGAGTTGTTAAGTCTGTAGAAGATTTACATAAAATTTCACGATTCTAAAAAACTTTATGTAGTGAGCGGTAGACAAAAACCGGGGAACGTTGAGGTATTACGCAAAAAAAAAGGGACGCACACCAAGGCCCTTCGCTGGGCTTGTTCTATTTCGGTGTTTAGTTATCTACGGTGTAAGTGTATGACTAACACAAATACCAGTTTATATTTAGCTGTGTACCGTGGCACTCGAACCTGGCACCGCCCGGAAGTCGTTAGTACATCGCTGCTTGACCTATTATGCATGAATAATTGCTTGAAAACAATGAGCCATCCAATTTCGCCTGGGGTTGATCAACACTTCGCCCCTTTCAAGCGAAACTGTGTAGATTGGTATTAATTACAAAATAAGTTTGAAGCAAAGGCGGATAAGTGAGACTAGTATTCATTATTATATTAAAACGATATTTCCGTTTGTTGTGTTCAGAAAGCGGTTGTTATTTCATAAACCATTTAATAATAAAGAGTAATAAATATCAAACTTCCGCGGTTACTTGTTTTAGTTTTAATTCTGGTCCTTTAGCTCCCCAGTTTATTATTCCAGGTCGAACGTAAACGGATGAAAAGTACGTCGGGCGTTACCTCCGTCCGTATGTCAGTTCAAATGGGTGCGGGACTCAAACGCACGCCCTCGTTCCACCTCTACGTGGGGCTTCGCGATTCGATTCCGACCGACATTACGCACGTAGCTGGGCTATAGCCCCCTCTATATTTCTTCGTTTTATCCCTTATCCCAGGCCTCTGAAGCCGGTAAGTAGTGAGAACTGAGTTACAGTAATATCTGAAGTAAACTAGTTTGGTACATGTCGCTATAGAGTTGTATACTGCATAGTAACGCCGAGTCTCCCACACGTGTACGTCTGATTGAATACCAAGGTTCAATAGGGAATGTATCTGGTTACGATACAAAGTTGCTTGATAGACTGGCACGTGTAAGCGGTGTAAGATGCGAGGCTGCCCACGTCTAGCCGTGATTTTATTTACTAACTATACCTTGAATCTTCTTTTCTTTTATTAATCCGACATCTTTAATCAATATCTTAAGATAATGTTCGAGCTAGCGATTTCAATATCGCAGACAAAGACCGAGCGAAACTACGAACAAAATTTAAAAACCGCTTCGATATAAAAGTTCGACGAGAAACGTTTTCGCTGAGTACAGGGGGTGGCAAAAAGTAATCGACTAATCGCTACCCTTATACTCCCGAAAAACCGCCTGTCTGTTGGTAACGGCTAATCTTGAGAGCCGAAAGTTTCACGCGAACGTATAAGACGCTTAAGTGACGGTACAGAGAGGATCCTTGGACTCCACGGAATATGGGGCATGCATAAGTAACATGCTTATAATACCATCGGTTATATGCTGTCTTGCACTTGTGTAATATTGGTGCGACAGTACAGAAATGTAGCACTTAGTATTCCTCTGCTAAATGGAACTCGTAATAGGAAAACACAGAACGTGGGGCTACATTGTTATCTAAAATTCATGGAAAGTCTTATTCATAACTTCAGACACACCGCATGGCATATTTAGCAAGAATTTAACTAATATTCATATGAAATCCTCACTGTAATCAAAATATCTTGTGCTAGAACTGGGTTCACCACAGCGAGGGATATGACAGGTACCTATAGGCACTTTTTCATGAGTTTTAGACGGTACGCCCCGAGCGGAGGGCCATTGTCGCTTCACACTCATAAATCTCTTCATATATTATGTAAATATTAACAGAAGCCGCTGTAATTATAAAACAGGAACTGTCAACAGTTTAATGTTAACACACATTAGGATTTAGTCCATGTTCCAAGGTGGAACATGGATTAAATCCTAATTTTTTAAGTATGAAATGTTGCGAAGCTAATGCAGATACAAATTAGGAAGTCGGGATGGTAATTAAAAGTCCGGAGATGGATTAAACACGGTATCTTGCTGAAGTTTATGCTTTTTAGAATTTTGCTGCTTGCTAAAAGTGTGAAATGATTTGTTTTAAGAAAGAACTTATATCATTATGAACCCATTAACGAACACCGTACACTGCACAAATTTCTCGTAGTTCGCGGGAAAAGGTAGGTACTCTACTTGAAAAGGGCCGAAAAACTTCCTTCGTGGCCTTGATCCATTAATTATTGTATTCCCAAACTAGTGCTTTATAAACTACATGACCACAAAAGACAACCCTCAAATAAGCCTATTCTCAAACAATGAGTCCAGTCCAGTAAAAGTCCAGTGTAAAAATTGGTAGTCTTTAGAAATGCATGCACTGTACAGCAACTAGTTCAACATTAATTAAAACTATGATTAATTTCAGACATGTTATCTAAAAACCGCAACATACATTATGTAGCCCAAAAACAGCTCTACCAAGTATAATAAAATGACAGTATTTTCCTCCGATCCATCAAGTACATTGTTGCCAGCAGATCAGAAAGCGTGTGTAGATTCTGCGTTAGAATTTCACAAAAACACGTCAGCTTTAGTGAATAAATATAAAGACAAGACATATCCTCGGTAAATACAATAAGAACCGCGTAATATCATCCGAGGGATAGATCCGTTAATGGAGCAAGTTTCTCAATGCCCATTAAACTAAAGAACTTGGTATTTTGTGTTTCATCAATAAAAATACTATGACTGCTGAAACTGGCCTTCCGTATATTCGCCGCGAGGAATTCGAGCAAAACTGAAATATACGGTTGATAAACGAAATTTCGCAGTAATCTGGGTATTAAGGGAGTGTTTGAGCAGTTTATCTTTTCAAACAAGATGTCAAAATGGGTCACTTACTATGGTGTAGATAAGCTAGACTTATCATTGTATATTGGCAAGTTAAGCCGTGCAAATACACTAGGTGTGAACTGTGTGAAGACTAGATATTTTATTTATTTCTTTACGTTACGCTCTAAGGACCAATCGTACAAAAGGACCAGTAAAGTAGTATTCTGTAAAAATCTCGCCGTGACAACTGAAGTGAAATGAAGTGCACACAATCAATGTGACACGTTCACTACAAGAGTTCAAGCTCACTCCACAAAAATTTTAAGTGTAATGTTTACAGCATAGACCGGCTGCCCAATCCACATTACTTGAAAATCTTAATCTACTAATATAAATGTGCAAGTCAAGATACATTTTGGAGCACAGGTAGCCCATGCCCTGGTTTAGGACCTACGACTTTTTAACCGGGTTCCGTTCCGGTATCCATTGCACTAGGATAATATCCGACATTCACGCGGGCGTTCCCACTAGCAGTAGCTAGTTCCAGAATACTTAGTGGCCGTCCACTCAGAACCCACACGTATTAGATATAATTCCATGTTCACCGTCGTTAATACAGGTATCATGTAATATGTTTATGAATCCTCACGGTCCAGAAGACAACCAGAAACTTGATATGAAGACTGCGGTTACAACTAGCTGGCTAAGGACGTCTTCTACAGCACTTATATGTATAGATAGATACATACATAGGTGGGTCGAGTACAGTAAGTTCTTGAGGGCCACGCATGTAGCTTGCTAACTTATTATATCTGGTTACTTTCTAGGAGGAGGCTTATTGGTGATGTTCATCAGAAAGGTCAGATGTGTACCTAGTGTTCATAACCTGTATATTCTTTTACAATCGAGAGGCTGCAGATGTCTGAACGTTGAGATAGCAAAAATAAATTTGTAAGGTTCGTAGACATTTCTGCCTGCCTCCATCGGGGAAGGCGTGAGTTTAGTTATATAAATTTGAGGTATATTCGAATATAAAGAGAAGCAATACATTTTGGTATATGCACTTTGTGTTAAAATTAATTACTTCCAATACAATTCGATGGTTTTTTTAGGGCGTTTACGTACTGCATCCAATCCGAATCCGAATTTGTGTTCCGAGTTTTATCCTGATTGGAAATGTAACGAACTTGGACGGACGGAGTTTGGATCTAATTCATAACGCCTCCTAGAAGTAGCACTACGGCTACTTCGGACCGACTCAGTCTAGGCAAACTGACATTCAGCAGCAATATTGAATTCAAGGCAGTAAGTTATTTTCCACATTATAAATGTGCCAATCCACATTGTGACTAGCGTACTGTACTGGAAATACTCAATTTATTTAATTAAACATTTAATTTGCAACAGCGATTACAGGTGTTAAAATAAATACTTTGAAGTGTGAAGTTGCAGCCAAAACTGTTTAATCAGATTGATTGAGGCATCTGATTGCACACCGAAAATATATGGTAAAAATAATGCGGGCAATAAACTTGCGGTATGAATAGGTATCATATCCTAATAATAAAAACGATAACACTATTCAAAACGATAGACAATAAGAATGTACAGACTACAGAGCATTGAACGGCTCAATCGCGATTTTATTATGATTGACAAAGCTGTAATGGGCAAGACCAAGCAAGACGCAGACGTCACAATGACGCCGGCGCCCGCGCACGCCTATCGACGTCACGCGACAGCTGATCGCACGTCGCAACTACTCGACCAGTGTAAACAAATCATAGTAACGCTCCCACGCTCCACTCGCGACTACACCTATACGACACAGCGTAAGCTGAATAGATCGCATTTATATTTATTAAATCGCGACTGAATTAATCACTTGGATCTAGTTACCAATTACGTGGAAAGCCGACAAACTTCTCAGTTCTCGTGACATATTGCAGTATCAATCAATTGTCGCCTACTTCGACATTTAATAACCGACGTCGACGTAACTTGTCGCCTCGACGCTGTAGCTCGTTTAACTTGTCTTACATTTATTTCGTGTGTGATTATTATCTAAGCTATAGGTTCCCAAACCGGTCACGGTCATTATATTTTGCTTGTAACAAAAAATGTCGTCATTAGTGATTAATAACGGGGTCAACAGTAACCGGGCGTCGACATTCGCGTCAGTGGTACCAACGTTACCAACCAACTTATTGTTAAATATTTAGGTTTACCAGTTGGTTTGCATATGGCGGATAGATGGTTTAGATATACCGTTTGCCAAGCAACACAATAGAGAACCTAAACATGTTGTAGCGCGTGGGTATACTACTACACATTTCAAATTATTTAGCGAGAAAAAATGTTAACACAAAATCTTTAAAGGTCATCGGTTCATTAATCTCCGAAAACGATAGACTAATTAATATCCTGATGTTCTAGAATAAATTAATTAAAAACATGTAATGGTATTTGGCAGCGTGTAATTAGTAGCTGAAACATGAAGAAAAGGTATTTAAAAATTGGTACAGGTAATTTAATGGCGTCCGAATCCGAAATGTGTTCACAAATTAGAACTGTTGCCGAGTTCGGCGATTAAATTAACATTTTACTTTCAAACATTTAACGAACTAATGGTATTTCCATGTTAACAAACGTGGTACAAATTAAAAAGCGAGCGTTATAACTGCGTCGGAGCATCATGGAGCATGGTTACGATTCTGACGGTCCTCGTTGAACCGCGGCCGACCGTGATTCCCTCGAGCTGCGGACGTTGCATTTGCATACAGACCGACATGCTATTACGCACTATTACGTACCTACCTACCTTACAATTAACTTAGGCAAATAATACCATTGTATAACCTCTTGACTACAATACATCTCTGCCACATATGACGACGGCAATCCAAGACACAATTACATTACTTCTAGAGAAAGAAATCCAATATCTAATTAGCTAATACAATTTATTACCAGGGGCGTCTCCGTACAATGTAAGGCAATTTGTGCGTGAAAGTTCAGTCACCATTCGCGAACAAATTAGTTTAATTATGGTACCAGAGTACAGTGAATAACGGAGCCATAAAACAGTAGATAAGCGAGTGGGCAACATGAAACAACGTGAATTGAAAAATAAACAGAGCAAATAGTTGGACGAGGACGAAGCGCACCTGCCGTTCTGGTCACCACACCCGCACACCTGCGAGTAGCGACCAGCCGCATACTGTCGCTATAGAAAAAATATTCCATCAGTTGCATGCTTAGCCAACTGGAAGTCACTGATATAATTACAAGCAAAAAAGCGTGAAGAATGTTGTAGCATGAAATATTTAGCATCAAAAATTTCACACTACTCTGTAGCCGTAACAGCGAAAAAATTGGTAAACGCCTATCCGGGGAACGTTGCCGTCATATTTCATAATCCAAATCATATTTCAGCGGAGGCGGGCGTAGTGGCGAGGGCGACCGTAGAAGGCGAGGCGACAGGCTCCGAAGAAATATTGCTGGTTCGGCGTGAGGCGGCAAGGCGGCGAGGCTGCGAACTACGCACAAGATATCTGCCATCTCCAAGCGAGGCTAGGCCTTGTGCGGTTTATCTCCGCCCGACTCGACGCCGTTTGGGAAATTGCGTACACAGCAAACAAAGAATTGCACATCGAGATAAGGAACCGGAGCGTATCGCGCTTATGAACGCCCCTCGACTCCGTTCGCCACGCCTGACTGTAATAATCTAACAAACGAACATCGTTATTCCCCTTCGATACTCTTCATCAACGTTATTACAATGTAACAAACAAGACATTAATGCAGAAACAGAAGGCAGTCGTAAATTATAACGTGTAATCGAACGGCTGCTGCCATTCGGGTGCGTTAAATAACACACGTGCGTGACAGTGGGCTCCACTAAGAGATTTCTCTACACACTCTCGTTACGGTCGAATCCAACCAGCCTGTTAATTAATAAAACATTGAATAATGGAAATCTGTAGAACATTATCGGTTTCACGAGACCTTGATGCGATGGAAGTAATGCGGAAGGAAGCTCGATTTAAGTTTGATAATCCGCAAGCCGCTGCCCGTCAGAGATAGGGCAGTTTTCGACGAGGGTCGGGAGTCCGCACGGACGCTCTTTGGCATTGGACGTTTCAAAGGGAGCTTAGGCCTAGTTGGCACAAAAGAATAGCCGAGTTTTCGGGGCGACTAACAAGCTTAAAATTTAAATGGTTGCTATGTGGAGCATGCGCGCGCTGATCACGGTCATTCGATAACCACGTCGTCCAATCCAATGAGTACTTAACTAATATTTCATCGTTTACACACGCAAACGTGCCCGAGCTGCCATTGTGTGTAAATCCAAGCACGTCGACCTAAACAGATTAATTCCAAACGTGCTGTACTTTATGTCAATCGATACCCACGCAAATAAGTATTTAAATGATTTATAAAACACGAATTTGTAAAGAAAGGATAAAAGTTTCAGTGGCCACGCAATGCGAGCAGTCGTCTGTATTTCCCAAGGGTAGGAATCCTCAAATAAAATATCAGGAGCCGAACGCAACGTCTTTCGTGGCAAGCCCCCTCCTTCGAAAATATCACTGTGTGAGGAATTTGGGGGCTTTGAGTGACATGACTGACTTCGCTCGATGGCTTTTAGGGTGACGCTCTGTACCTACTACGTTTGGGTAGATGTGGTAGAGGCTTTTACTGTTCCCAAATGTAACAAATGAAGCGACATTCGAATCATAGTATAAAGCTTAGAAATATACAAATGCAAAGAATGAAAAACTGCCTCGTTCCGCAATCGTTAGGCACACTAATTTTGAAAAACCTTAATGTAGATAGTGTTCTGAAAACGATGAACAACCAAGAATTCATTTCAATATTTTTTCAATTTCTACATTCATATTCTTTGTACTTCCTTGGTCCTGCTGCGAACTTAATAGAAGACGGAAGTCGATATAAAAACAACATTTCGTAAAGTTATAACAGGGGAGATATTGAAAGTGGATGAGAAAAATACAGTCCGCCTATAAAGTTACCGTTTTCTACTTTAACGACTGCGTAACATCGGGCCCGTGATCTCGTGTTTATGGGTAGAACACCAATAGAAAGAAGTGTTGGGAGCACCTATAAGTTTGTGGTGCACGTATTCAGCCCCCGCTCGTCTCGACTCACAAAGCGGAGTCAAGTTACCAACAGAAGAACACGTCGCGGTCGTCGAGCTAGCTGGGGAGTGCGGGGCAGGGTGTGGTGGTGTAGAGGGGGAGGGGTACACTCAGCGACGTGACATTTTCGCAAACAAGCCACGAGGAGCGAGGCAGGGGCGCCGTGAAATTTGCAACCTCGGCGCCAGCCGCCATCCAACCAGCCGCGACGCAACGTCAACCTAATGGGGAAAATCGACGTACAAATTCGGTGATCCGGGTCGCACTACTCTCGCTGTCCGAAAGTAGATTATCGTTAAAATGTGCACATAAGCGAGAATCTCCATATCCACGTAAAATGATGGGGAACGTCATTACAGCAGGATTAGCGGCAACCGAAATAAGGGTAGGGGCGACAACGTTCGATCGAGTGTTGTGTTCGTGACAAAGTTTTAAATATGTTTTTCGACACAATAGATTAATTAGGCAAAAGCTAATAGCTCATAAGTACTCACAACTGTTTACATTGACGATGTTTGATATTCAGCTGTGTAATTAGCTAATCTTAAGTTATCAAAACATACATTTACGCACAATAATGTGTTATTTGTTTCTGTTTATCTCGCTTATGAATTTGTGATAATGTATGTATTAGATTCTACCTACTTTCCCCTTGCCAAAACAAGGATAGTGACTTAGGCACGGGTGTTACGACCTAACAAAATTAATTTAAGTAAGGACGTTTGTACACTCTCGCAATGATATTCACAGTTCTCATAATGACTACTTAACTATGCGAAAAGCAACTATGGTCAACGCATGTTGAATGACCGTTTTATTGCAAATTTATCTGGCGTCGACCATACATAGGTACTTGCTTCAAGATTTAAAAAATCCTGCTTTTCGCCTTGAATGGTAAAAACATATTCGACCCCAGCTCAAGCGAATCATCTTAATAACTTAATCGCTAGTCCGTGCAAAGGACAAAAATACAGCATGCGGATAAAAGGACCAATAAAACAAAGGTATTTTTTTCCTCTAACGCAAAATGTCCTCTTTTATCGTGAATGGCTTACGCGGCAAGGTACCAGGACGATATAAAAACAGAGCGATGTAATTAAGAGAAAAGATTAAGGGGCAAACCCACACCGGACACGCTTTAATTATTACAAGGGACTTATATAAACACAGAATTCTTTCAGAAATTTTTCGCGTTTCGAGCTTTTGTTGTTGGCTCTGGAGCACTGAAATCAAAAAGATTTTTATTTTACGATGAATAACCTCAAGCAATTACATTAGTAACTCAATCGATTTCTTAAAAGAGATGTTTCACAGATGCTTAATTGTTTAAATTACATCAGAGACGGCTACGGAGTGCGATAATGCAAATGACTTGAGACTTATAAATCTTAATGAACATCAACATAAAACTAGTCGTGACGAGTTTATTTGATTTTATTAGCACTCAATGTCACTTCATTCGGTTGGTTCTGTAAAAATCTAACATTTCATTATAAAATAGAACTCTTCTGAAACGGGTGTGTTATGTTTGGTCTAAGTACTTATTTACATTTAATAACGAATGATATGTTATGATCACGGGAGCTATGTTCGCTCGCTTTGCTCGCTCATTCTAGCCCCTCTCGCTCTTTGTACAGCGGTTAGATCAAATGTTAATTATATTGAGCTCCATAAAATTCTAAGTTTGGGCTACATGATAACTGACAAATGCTTGCACTGTCTGAACAGAACCACTCAAAGCTGCGTGGTGGTTTCCTCAAAAGGCCACCTTAGATGTTAACCACATGGTTTTCAAATGTTTTTGACCATTGCATGGACTTCAAAAGAGACTTGGACCTCTGAGTTTGTTCAGTGTTTTTTATTGGAAGCTAGATAACATGTTCAAAAAAAATTGACGTATATAATTATACTCGTAACTTATTTGCAAAATAAATATCATTTATACAAAATGATATACATATAATTTGATCAAAAGAACGTTATGCTCAATATAAATAAAGGTACTAAAGGAACGTTATAGGAAGTGTTGTTATAACATATTATTATGTTGTTATACAAACTGAACGTTACTAAGTGAAAATTATGTAACATTTTGTAAGATGAAGTAAACGTTATCGTCATTTAGCGTTATATCTTTTGAAAATAGAGCAAATATGCTTGTACTAAATGAGCGGCACCCTTCTGAAACCTATCCTAAAATTAAACGATCTATTATTTATCATGAATCCACCGTTATGTCGCGTAGCCCGAGAACTAGACCCTCCATTTATTTTTGCGTGGGCATTGAAAATATGGATTATGTTAATATGACAGGCAGCACCATCTTTACGTGTCATACTTAATTACTGCAAATATTTGTATCCACAAATCTCAATGCCTCAGCTCTTAGAATGATCAAGAAGAGGGCCTTTTCACTTCTTTAATTGATTTCTATCGAAATGATAGAGTATGTATTGTATGAAGACCAAAAAAGCTATTATAAAAAACCTATCGCAATACAGTACTCAAGAACGATGTTTTGCAAAACATTGGGCAATGTTTCACGTAAAAGTAGCCATTAATAAGATCCAGATACGAAACGAAACCGAAAACTGAGCACATCTGTTCGACTGGCTGGCGATATCAATTAGTTATTAGACTTCACTGGTTATGCAGCAAATAGGCTCTTAATTACGGCATCTGACAGTTTTGCAATGACAAAATATGGTAAATAGTCCGCCTCTCGAGACAGAAGTAATAATTATCATTTATTAACGGTCGGTGTTCCGTGAATTAATAACTTGTTTGAACAAAAAATGATTCCCCATTTTGCTTGCATGTTTTAAATCTTCAACTTTATTCAACACTAGCTAACGCCCGCGTGTACATTGAAAATTATCCCAAGGGAACACACTCCCGGGATAAAAACTATCCTTTGTCCTTTACCGGGACTCAAACAATCTCGCAAATTTCATCTAAATCGGTCTAGCCGTTTGCGCGTGAAGTAGTAACAAACATACACACACACACACACTCACAAACTTCCGCCTTTATAATATTAGTGTGATAGAGTGTGATATATTATGATAGTGTGATTCATCGTCAGTCACAGACTTACCTATCTGCCGTTATTATTTCGGTGGCCAGGTAGTTTTATCTCAAGTTCATCTACCATTATCGTGGCGTGTTGCTTTGCTCTAAACAAATTTGTACCGTTTCGCAAACTACGTAACGGCTCGGCGCCAATAAAATGCAGCAAAAAAATTACAGTAAATACTTCTTGCTGTATTCACGTTCCTGGAGGTCATCGGAACTCGACACCACGCTAGAACACTTCGGATTCCTAATTGTTCCAATATCCGCGAACTAAGAACGACCTTTTTATAAAACTTTTTACAAGGCAGGTAAAACTATAATGAAGTTCGTCAAAGAAACTTAAGGCCAACTAAATGGCTGCATCTTAAAAACACTTCCAAAGAAATATAACCCTGACTGATCATTAGAATTTAATCGCTTCGGATACTTTTGCGGTTTCATACTTTGAATCTCTTGGAATATAAAAATAGCAAGTAAGGTGGAAAATCGAAAGTCTGTCACTTGGAAAATCTCACGAATTTAAAATTTTCCGTTATACGCGCGGCAAAAACGCAGCAGTGCGAAGGCGGATCGGATGTTACGGTTTCCGTACATGTTATTTGATCAAAGTTGAGATTCCTAGCGATTCCTTGATTTTCTATGCATATTTGTAAGATATACATGAATATTACTTCACATAGGTATCCAATTGTATATGGTATTTATTTATTAAATACTTTTTTGTACATCTCATAACAAACGTTTAAAAAACAAGTGTACAATGGGCGGTCTTATCGCACAGGGCAATCTCTTACAGACAACCTTTGGATGGACTGAACGAAAGGAGATAGATTTAGGGCGGTCAGTGTACAAACATCATAAACAATATTAATTATATAATGGTATGTGGGTGGTAGGTATGTCGTTTTGTGGCAATTAAATACTTTTTCTTACCCATCGGTAAAAAAACTTGCCCTGAATGAAACGAAATGACGGAAACAGAATGAAACGTGCCCCGTAGACAAGGAACAGTTCTATCAGACACATTCAACTGTTTTAACAAATGGAACAATTAACCATTCGACCAGTGTAACCTATCCACACTTACAATGACTCTCGCATGATATCGTAGAATGTGTCACTTAACATTATTGTTATTGACATATTCAGCCAAAACAATACCGAGCATTGCAATATTATTTCGTACCTCAAATCTAAAACCCAGAGTAGTAACTCTATTGCATAGTAAAGGAGTTCAATACCTTGAGAGATTTGGTCCTTTTGGTTGGCTTACTTGGAAATAGGCTAGTGGTCTAAAATGAGTCAGGTTAACTGGCGCTTTATAGGGTCGGCGTGAGAATGAGTCACCAAACACAACAGTCGGCGTTCGTGCCTCGAGCGACATGGCACCAAATGGGGATTGCATTTCATGGTAGGAAACTTGATGGGAATAAAATCGATAACATGTCTGCCAAAACTGTTGTCCCGCACACTAAAAGTCCCATTAAAAAATGCCATTAAAGCCTCCTAAAATTGAGTTACTTGTATAATGCGTTTGCAAAACGATCGCAATACCAATATCTTGACGATATGATATTTCCTCGGCACGCAATACTGTACTTAAATAACACATTTCACTGGGGAAACAGTCGGTACCGCTACATGTCTATTTCATCCTTATTTGCTGATCATTGTTTAAAACTGAGTCTTATCTTGGGTGTTGTAAGTCATAGATTGGTTTGGTAAGATGGATGGCAAAGTAAATGGAGCTCGGCCAAGAGGTATCAGAGGTAATGTAGGCAAATTCGCAAATCCCGATTGTGGTGTGGGTGGCCGTGAGCCTCCGTGTGAACAGCAAGCCAGATATACTATGTGGACTGTGAGATAGTTAGCTTCACGAAATAACTGTTACTAAATGTTAGTACCGACCGGTTGTGAAATACTGGCGCCTGATACTAAATGATTTAACATTGATATTGATAAAGACTCGAACCGGATGTGGTACAGTAGCCGAAATGATAGTACAGTTAGTTTAGCTAGAACTACTGATATAAATAGACCTTATTATTTTTATTGCTGATTGAACAACTACAACTATTGTTAATTTACTAGCTTTGACCCGCGATTTCGTCCGCGCATATCCCGTTCCCATATAGCTTCATGAATTTGGCTATTATATACAAAAATATTTTTCCAAATACGACTGGTAGTTTCAGAGATTAGCACGTTCAAACAAACTCTTCAACTTTATTTAAGTATAGATTGTAAATATAAAACAATAAACAATCAAACAAACAAGACATTTCTAATTGAATTCTAAAACCCTTATTAATTTCGAAATATGTAACATAATTCAAGTTGATAACTGCCATAACAGGCATTTCCTTGGCTATAACAGATAATCAAGAAGGTACGTAGCACTACATTAAATCCATTTAAGGGTATATAAACATAAAGTAGATAACATAAATGTATACCATTAGACCTGCACAATAACACACATGATCGTAAGAATTTATACTGAACGCGGCACTAAATTCCATGTTAATGCAAAAAGAATGTAAACTACGGTCTACGAGTTGGGATTCGAAAGAGTATCGATACCGGGTATATTTTATACTCGATTCTTGTCTAGCGATATTCGAGTGGTATCGGAACTTTATGCAAATACTCGGTACTTTTAATGTTGTGCCGTTGGTTCAGTTCAGAAGGTTGTTTCTTGTAAGCATGTTGAGAAAACGTTTATTATTCATTGGAACTGATTAGTTAGTGAGGTGTGGGAGGTTCGACACATAATAGTTCTTGAGACTATGCATTGATTTTCGAATTTGTGCTTTAACTGTCATACATAATCTTCCTGCCCCTGTCATATGTTACTTCGGGACGTCGCAACACGTTTATGGGGCACCCATGTTA
The DNA here is from genome assembly GCA_002192655.3 of Mamestra configurata. Taxonomy (NCBI): domain Eukaryota; kingdom Metazoa; phylum Arthropoda; class Insecta; order Lepidoptera; family Noctuidae; genus Mamestra; species Mamestra configurata. Next base: position 133,199 of record NDFZ01005241.1, read on the forward strand.
AAAATACTCGATTCCCAGGTATCGATACCCTACCTGAAGGGTAGTTCTCCATCAGTAAATTGAAACCCGTTTACACGGCAGCAGTTCGTTATTTTTGTTGGACTGTTAATTGCATTATGCGTTTTTGTTTGGGCAGGCGGATGTTTGTTTGAGCACACTGATCACACAAGTTGACGCATCGATTTCGCGAAAGTGGATTCAAAATTCGAAATCGAGGGAGAATGCAAAAGGACGAGAGTCCGTGTAAACTGATGAGGAAATAGACAATTCGGGTAAATCGGAAATTTTTGACGGGATTTTAACGAGTTTCGCGACTGTTTTAATTATTCGCAAATTTATTCTTAGTTGATGTTTTGCTGTACGGTGCACTTTTGCAAAACTATACCGTTTTTACCGCAACTGGATCATTATCATCATCAGAATCATTGAAACAGGCGCGATCTAGGTAAAGTGGAACTGAGAATTTTATTGTTTTTTTATTTATTTTTTTATTTAATATGGGTTTGCTCTTGACTCTAGTCTAGGTCATAGATGACAGAGACAAAGTATGTAGTATAGACTACCTCCGCGAAGCTTGCCGAGAAGGCTGACTCGATATTTATTTGCTGCCAAATATTCCAACTAAACAAAACGATAAAAAAAAACTAAAGGCCACCAAGTCATTCAATAAAATTAAAAAATAAACAGGTTAATCGCACCGTTGCTTGTTGCTACGTGGCACATTGCACATTGCAGTGTATATAAGTTTGTCTTGCCTTTATGAGCCGTTTACGAAGTGAGTGAATTCACTGAGAAGGTTTTACCACCGCCACCGGTATGTTTGCAGCTTCAACTTTTGGCTTTTGTTCTAGTTGGCTGTGAGGGGTAAGTAAACGAAATTCTTTGATGAAGTTAAATAATCTGTTTTGTCGAGAGATGAATTTAAATACGCTATCTATACCTATGTCACCGGAAAATGGGCAACTCCGTAAGATTATAAAATATCTTGAGAGATTGTTAACTCTCGATAAATTAATTTAATTTAATATTAGTGTTCTTTTGAAATTGTTTTAATTATTTTATTGTACTTAATTTAACTTATTCGCAATGTGATGCGATATATGATACCTAAATTTGACATCTTTATTTGTAAACGACATTTTTTTAATTTTTTTATAACAATTGTATAAAGTGTATTTTTTTTTTTGTAATGCGTTAACTGAATTTTATTATTATTATTTTGTTTTAAATGTACTAATGAATTGTTAATCTTTCTTAGAGAATGTTGAAGTAGTTGATAGTCTAAAATCTCTCGAATTCATTCCGAGAAATTGTGTAATAGCAAGTAACGAAACGAAGTATATACAATTTCAACATTCTAACCTCGACAAAATCGGGCTCGAGACTCCTTTCAGTGTTTTAAGTAATTCCCCATAGTTTCACGCATACTTTAAAAATTCACCTTGTAGATATGTGAAAGCAACAATTACATTTCAAATTGGCAAAATTACAAGCTGTAAATCAACACGAGATATCGGCCATCAAGCGACGTTCATTATAATGAAAACATTAGCATTTATACTTTAATAACTCCCCATATTTCTCGATAGAAATTATTTAGATTAAAGAGTCGTGCACATAATACACGTCTGTTCCGTTCAGCCCACAGGATATAAGTAATAAGGAGGCATAGAGCGGAGCGGTGGCACTGTGGCAGATGGGCAGGTGTACGCGTGCCAGCTGTCACGGCGATTTTCTCTTCCACCGCACCACCTGTGCCCCTCGAGGGAAACCAACCAGTATGTAACGTGACCAACAATGTATTGAAGTGTCTGTTTGTAATATCTTTTTACTAAATGTGAAAGTATATGCGATACATTTATAACAAAATTTTAATTTTTCCGGCTCATCTTCGAAACAACTGGACCGATTTCGAGAGGACTTCCACTGAGATAAAGTTGATGTTATAGGGAGTAAAATAGGAACCCTTTATTTTAAAAAAGGAATTGGGGTTCCACGCAAAAAAAGGAAATCCCATGAAATTGTTTTTAGTGCTTCACGAATTTGTCGCGAACAACAGCTTGTCTCGAATAAACACGAAAAGAGGTTCTTGTTACATTTCGCAACAGCAAACAGAGCGAGAATTTCAGAGATTCTTATAAAATCATTTCATTCAATTACACCGGGGAATTTAACTGTTCTCAGAATAATCTTAAGACTTGTTAACCAATTAATTAATTTTCTACTTGATACGTGCCATTCTATAATATCCAATGAATCAATGGAACGAGAACGACGCAAAATATAAATGTTTTAGTGTTGCAGATTAATTAATAATTGGCTAATTAAACTCACGAATGGTAGACTTAATATGGATGAAATCTGATCCAGAACGCCATCTTACCTGAAACAAAAAGGTAACAAAACATTAGAATGGAAACAGTAGCGTCTTTTTATCGACAATCGAAGGAAGAACACGTTTTAGTGTACTTAATAAGCAATTAAAAGAAATTTGATACTAACATTCTTGATAAAACAATAAATTACAAACGTTTCGGAAATATAATAGGATGACAGGTGGAGTCTTGTAACACAGTGTGAAAAAAACTAGCGTTGAAGTGTCAGTCAAACAGTTAATATGTTTGAAATTGAAAAGTGAACACGCAGTTTTTTGTGAGTCTGCTGCATTCTGCAATCGGTAGCCTTGTGTTCTCAATTAGCATAGTACAATATACAACGTGTTACAGAATAAACGCTATGCCTGCAAAGAAGTCACTGTACTCATCATTATGAACAACTTTTAATATGGTTTGGTACCACATTAAAAGTTGTTCATAATATCGGCTGCTGGTGTACTGTTTTTGGCTTGAACAATAGTTTTTTTTATTCAATTATGGGAGGTCCCAGTCGGCGGTGTTTGACAGCAGCGTCGAGGAAACGCTTGGTTTATCGTGTTTCATGAACGAATGGTGGGCAATTTGAGGTCTACGTACGGCCGCCACAGGCAAGTCCGGTTAAGCAGTCGACAACCTCCTGTTGAACTGCGAGGCCACTCATTAAAAAAAAACATCACAAAGAGTTTTAAAACATTTATTCCTTTGACTGTACTGTTTTTGGCTTGAACAATAGATATTTTTATAATTTATGGGTGGTCCTAGTCGCCAGAAGAAATATATTAAAATTAAATGGATCCGGCAACTGGGACCGCGGTCCCAGTTAATTGCGGTGCCAGACGCCGGAAGCCTCCCAAAGCCGAAATTGCAAAAAAAATAGCTGTTCAGGATATTTTTTTCGGGATTTCGGTGTTGGTCCCATAGTAAAAGTTGTTCATAATGATGATTACAGTCATCCCTTTTCAGGTATTTCGTTTATTCTGTTACATGATGTATATTCTGTGACTAGCTTCTGCACGTGGCTTCGCACGCGTCAAAGACTTCATATGTCCTATCTATTCCAGGAGATACTAAAATCATATATAGTATAGTTGCACAGAAAGTAAACAATCTCTCTACCATCTACATACCCGTGTGTCAGTTTCAGTTTCATACAAATCGTTCAGCAATGACGTGAAGAGGTATCAATTAAACAGAAAGACATACAGACAGACAGAGTTACTTTCGCATTTATAATATTTGTAAGAAAATGTGGATTTAACGGCAGCATTTATTTTTCAACTAGAGTATAAAACGTGGATAGTATTACTTGTTTCTAAGTACTACATAATAAAGACTAGCCAGTAGCTAGACCTTGATAAATATTGCGAAGGAGATTATGACGGCCGTTCATTAATTCATCTACCCTTTCTTTACTGAAATAGTTAGTTATTTCACAAACTGGCTGCATTTGTTACGAAAATAGAGCTACGTAGGAATATTTTACATGCATTTATATATGACGTAATTAATAATAAATAACGAGATTGTCGATATGTGGAATGTGAACTCGGCTGTCATTGTGCCGATTGTCGTTACGGCCAATGGCCTGATGGCCAAAAGCTTCGACGACCATCTGTCCAAGCTGGCGTTACGCGGTTGGATAAAGGGATTGTTACAGAAGGTAGTACTCCTCGATACGGCTCGTATTGTGAGGAGGTTCCTTTCTCTGGAGCCCTAACCACCGGTAGCTAGATACTTATTACATTTTTAAATATTTAAAAATGTAATAAGTGTGTAAGTAAAATGAATAAAGATAATAATGATTATTAAATAGAAATAAAATTAGTATATGGTAGTGATGGACCCATCCCATAATTAAATTTTATTTTTATTTAATAATTATTATTTTATATTATTATAAAATTTTAATAAGGACAAAAGGTAGGTAAAGGATATTCTTTTGTATATCATATTCCCTGCGACATGAGTGACAACGTATTATGTTGACAGAAGCAAGTTCTCTTTGACATTCATACAAGTAGGTATGTTGAGGCCATCCTCTAGTCTTACAAAAGGTGCTGATTCAGGCAGAACTGAATACTGACTTTCAGCTGCGTCCTCACACTTCAGCCGTTTCATTAAAAGCCTAGCCTTTTCATTAAACTGCGCCGTTTAATCAGCGGCAAAAGTGACGGGCAAGTCATTAAACGATATTGAACTAAAGATTTCACATTGGTCGCTGAAAAATCGGCGCTGGAAAAGGCTAGGCAACCAATGAAACGGCTGATTGGGGCTGCAACATAATTATACGTCATTGCGCTTAGGGCGCCTTCAAATTAGACGGTTGGTGCCGGACTGCTGCAGTCCGGGTATCGTACGTACTGCTCTCGTCCCGCAGCAGTATGGCGGCAAGAACCGTGCAGCGGCAGTCCGACATCAACCGTCTAAATTGAAAGCACCCTTAAACCTCGCACTAAACGTTTCCAAACGTCTTTTAAAATGCGCTCAGCAAAGGAGTGAAACTCTCTGCCTGCGTCTGTTTCCGAACGCATACAAACCTAATCTCTTCAAAATTAGAGTGAACAGGCTTCTTCTGGGTAAGCTCGCTCCATCGTCGACTTTGTCTCTGTCATATGACCTAGACTAGAGTCAAGAGCAAACCCATATTAAATAAAAAATAAAGAAAACAAAAACCTCAACAACCATTTATCAGATTTCGACTAAAGATGTTTTTGGGAAAGGATAAAGGATAAATAGCAGCCGAAAATTCAGAGTGAACAAGTGTGCCAATCAATACAAGGTACGTATACCAGGTAAAACTCGGTAACCGAGTGTATTGGTTCGTTAATTAGATAATTACAAGGTGGTTACTATGTCGGTCGGGACTGGGGGGGTTCATCGCACTCGAGCGGAAACGGGCTGGGGGCTCGAGGGGCGCCTAGTAGCCCTTTTAAAGTGAACAAATAAAAACTTCCTCTCTAACGGCTATAGTTACATAGAAAGTAAACAATCTCTCTAACATCTACATACGCACTGCAGTAGAAGATCCAAATTAAGATCGACCTTTACTCGCTTGCTTACCGGATGAAAATGATATTTAATCAAATAAAATATGTTTCTGAACTTATACCAATAGGTTTGCCGTAAAAAATATGGTCATGGTTATAATCCCGCCAACCCGCCTGGTGGCGATTAAGGCACCCCCCTTATGCGACACTTGGGGGAGGCCTATGTCCAGCAGTGAAAGTCTTTCGGCTGATATGATGAAGCCACCCATATACCTACAATCGAAGGCAAAGTTTCACTGTAGGCCGAAAATTGACCCACAATATTTTCATTAAAATTCGATCATGAAAGTAGTTTTTTATCGAGAAAGAGTGGAGACTGTTTTTACCGATACAGTTCAAGTAGGCAGTAAAGATATGTTTTACCTTCGGAAGTGAAAATTATTTGATTGGCAATAAAAAGTCAAGATATTCAGTTTTCAATAAAATAAAAACCGACATGACTGGAAAAAATGAAAGTAGGTACATTCCAACAGGAAATATTGTTTGAAAGTCGTTAATATTACAGATAAGATACCGTCAGCTAAATGAATGGAATCAAATACGAGGTTTTGATAAGATTGTCTGTTTGTCTGTCATTGATTGCAAGTTGTATTCAATTCAGTTTTGATTGCACGCTAAGTGCACTATGGTTCGTAGACTGCCTACACTTTAGCGTTCATCGGTCTTTGAGTTGGCTATCAAAGTAATTAATATTTGATAAATGACTATGTGCAGAAAATAGGTCTATTATGTAATTCATCAATCATAATTTCTAGCAGACAACTATTCGATATTTTACAGGATACTTTCGTCTAGTTTTAAAAGCACAAATAATTCTCTTCAATAATTCTACTTTATCACGAGCTACATTTTACTGCAAGTAATGCAATATTGTTGAAACAACAAAACAGTTAAAACAGAACGCAAGCAGTTAAATGAAAATAATCTATGTTCGTCGTTAAAACATAACAAGAAAAACCACAATAGTTAAACCCACTCGTAAAATATTGTTATTAACAAACTACAAACTAAGCGGACCGTTTTTGAGTTATACGTAGCACTAATAATACACACTAAATAAAATTAGGCTGCAGTCTGTACTGCCAGGGTTGCCAACTTTTTTTAGAAGACAGAGTATTTCTGATTTTAGGAAGGGCAAATAGAGTACAGTCGTAGAAAATTGTTTTTTGAATAGTTAGAGAATTCAAATGAAGCAATGGATTTCTTTTATCACCAATTTGCATGTATGACCAAAAATACAAAAACTCTTTCAGTGGAATACTGAAATGGCAGATTTTATTTAATTTAATTAAAGACAGAGTCAAAATAAAAAAGAGTATTTTAGCGTACTCTATTGCTTTTGTCGCAAAACCGAGTACAATACTTTATTTTAAAGTACGGTTGACAACCCTAAGTGCAGTTTAAACTTTGTACATTAAGTTGAAATTAGGTGTAGGGGGTAACCATAACATTAGCGGTGGTATTAAAATTAAAAATATGTTTATAAAGCATAAAGTTTAACTTTTACAGGCTTCTTTGCACGTAAGCTTACCAAACAATAAGATTGTAACACTGCCCTACTTAGCTTTAATTTCTCACACATTTTCAAGTTAGTAAATTACAAGTTAAAGAAACGTGAATATTAACCTTTTAACACATGCAATTTATAATTTAGCGTAGACCTTGGAAAAATAGTCAGCTTTGCAACAGATTATTTATAAGAGTTTGGTCTGAATAAAACACGTCAATTTGTTTCAATTAATCACACCAAAATAATCGGAAAACTTAATAAGTTACAAGTTCTTGATCAGTTAACGTGTCATGCGCACTTCGTCCCGCGTTCGCGGTAAGTCACATTACCACTTCATTCGATTCGCAATTAGTCCTATTCGTAGTTCGTCCCATGCAAGTATTTTGTAAGAAGAGGTAGGTTCATTTAGTAATAAAACATCCATATTCGATAAGTTAGCAATTTAATAAATAAAATAATAGCATTAAGCGTTTTACAGAGTAACTTTTAAGTGTGACTTGTAGATTACATTGAGAGTTATGAATTACATACTCATTGTACTGTACCTATCCATGTTTGAAATATTCACTGCGTGTATACTTACAGTTATGAGTTGAGAAAGTGTGTTCATTATTTTACTTATTACATGGCTAACTTGTCGAATTTGGATGCTTTCTTAAAAAACCCACCCACTTTGGACATAAAATAAACCTACCTCTTCTTTTAAAACTACTTGCATGGGACGAACTGCGAATGGAACCTACTGCGAATGGGACGAAGTGCAAATGTGACCTACTGCGAACGCGGGACGAAGTGCGTATAACCCCAGTGAACTAGTAATAGTCACAAATTAAACGCAAGACGATTGATGCGATAGGCTGTTGAAAACTCATTCAGCCAATCACAACAACATATGTAACGTGCGTTTGACAATTTGCACAACAATTTTGTGAAACGTTCGAGAAACTGGGCCTTAGTATACAAGGACCACTAACATGAAATCACATAATAAAAGCTCACATTGAATTGAAAATATCAATTACCTACATGCACAAGACGTAATGTTGATTATGTTCACTACGATATTAATAAAACAAGAAAAAAATATGTACGTAGGTATCTTTACACTGACAAATTCAGGCTTATTTTTTTTTAAATAATATATGCTTAGTTATACTGTGAACGGATTCTAAATTCAAATTCCGTACGTAGATTTGAATAAGGAATCTGTTAATTAGTATTTAAACTAAGCAGTTTTAAATGAATAAGCGTGAATATCAGTAGCTGAATAGGTACACAAAAAACAAAATAATAATATGAATCATATGCCACACTATCTTAACATGAATTATTGATAAAAAGTTTCTCACAACATATTGTTCACCTTTTCAAGTACATATCAGTCAAATGTACCTAAATATATTGGTGCAGAATCATGCCTAGTTATAATAAAATGTACCTACGTGGGTATTATTAAGCTGGTCGTTTTCCTGCATATTTATGGAATGTTCATTTATTTTAGGAAATTGTTTGAATAATTAGTTTAAGGCAGTCTTATTATATCTATCCTTATCAACCAATAGGGTATTTCACTTAAAAAAATCAAAATTAGTCCGTCAGATTTAAAAAAAATATTGGACAAATATTTTGTCACGGAAAAAACATGAAAACGATACAGGGCGTTGAAATCTCGTGTGGCGTCACTTACCAGTACACTTTTTACTGGAACGTGACTTTACAAGCCTTCTCTTTGATGACTTTTATTTTCGTATTTTTTTATTGATTTGATAAAATAAAAAATACGTTTCCAATATTTTTGGATAATCTAACACACGGACTAAATATATTCAATTTTTTTTTTAACCCAGTCAACATCTCTATTCACTTATTCAGCCTACCGACCAGCCTATTTTAAATTTCGCTAAAAGGACTTTCAGTGTTCCATATTATTTTATGGGTTTTCTTATATGTACAGTATGTTTTTTGTATACGGCATCTTTCCAGTCCAGTTATTAAAGAGCTCCTGCACATGAACATTGACATTTAAGCATATCACGACACCACCCCATTTCTTTGTCACACCATTTTATGACTTCCGCGATAACCAGTTATCTCCCACGCATTAATTGCTACTTAAACTTTCACAACTACTTTATCCAAATACATTTTAAAACAACGTTATCAATTAGTAAAATTGTTGAGTTGGCTCTACAGTTTCCAAGTAATAACAATGATAATAATTCTGTATTGGAGACGGGTATTGGTGGCGCCCGCGGCTCTTTTGTGAGCGGTGAACAGTAATTTAAAGTGTATTGAGCGATCTGATTAACGCAGCTGTTATTATGTAATGAAAAGTGTTGTTATGATTAAATTCATGTGTTGAGATAGTCCATGGAGGTTGCATGTTCAGACTCCGTGGTTTGCGGCCGCCGCTATCAATCATCTCATCCCCTTAGCGCCGCGGACCCGCCCACTCGCGCTCGCCCGGCCATGGCGATATTTTCACAAGATCCCTCCGGCCTGTCCCTAGCCCTACTACAGCCGTCTATTCGCTATCTCGCGCAGCTGGTCGCTAAGTTTAATTCAGTGGATACAGACTTAATTGGAGCTCACCAGCGAGCGATAAATAATACGAGAAAGTTATAATTCATAATATTGTTTCATTATGTAATCCGATTAGGTACTGTACCTATTCTTAATTTTTCATAATTAATTGCTCTGAAGGTCAGAACCGCCTCCAAAGTTCAACAAAGCAATGCCTCGATTCAAATACATTACAAAGAAACTCTTTTTGAATTGCAAACTATTCGTGGAGCACTTACTGGTTTCTGCAAAGTTGCTTGCGGTAACGGGGTAAAAGAGAAAAAGTTTAATTTTTCGAGACTGGGTTAATAACGTGTATTAAAGTGAAATGATCCGTTTAGTGGGGCTCAATAAGTAAGTGCGGCAGGTAAGCATGTAATGGGTACAATTAAGTGTATAATGGTGGCGGACGATTAACCCAGAGACCTTTGTGAGCGGTATCGCGATCAGCTGAGCGGCTCTCGGCTACTTGGCACCGCTGCAGCACGACGGCCCGACCTACTTCACAATAATGCGATACCAAAAGACCGCCTACCGCCTCGCGGTCTAACCACGCCGGCCCAGTCGCCACATACCATTAGGTTCAAACTCAATCGCGTTACGTAAAATCTCTCATATATCACAGCAACACTAAAACTGTCGACGTTATCGTCTGCTGTCTTAATGGAATATTAAAACGTTGATTGAACGTTAAATCATCAGTTCCTGCTTTCGCAAATACTTGATGTTCAGCAAATTACAAATCACATTCACGGATAAGGTTAGAGAGCAGTTTTTGCTATTAAATCAAGCTCTCGAAACATTAGACAGTTATAGGTGACAAAGCGAAATTCGTGAAGATAGATTTTACAGCGATTCGCGCAAGGCATGAAGTGAAATGGCCTGGTGACGCTGATTTCTATTAGTGGGTTGCTAAGCAAGGGTAACAAAGAGTTGGTTAGCAAAAGGAGGCGCGATGCAAAACACGCGGTCACATGTATAACAATGTAGTTAGGCGGCCGTGCCAGCTAGCTGGGCAGGCGGCAGTTAACCTACATCGATTGCCAGCACCCAGTGCGGAAGTGATCGCGGACCGAGTCACCGCTGCGCTGTGCCTATTGATTAGCATAGATTTCAATAAGTTAAAACTGAACGTAGAAAATATATTTCAGCTAGCAACCGGACGATTCTGTAAACATGTCGAAGTGAAGGCTTGGGTGAAGTGATCACGAGGTGAGCTGTCAATCCATATAATCAAGATGGAATGACAGCTCACTTCGTGATCACATGACATATTTACAGAATCCACCGGTTCGTGTCCGCGGCTTCACCTGCGTTAAAAGTGTTAAATATTATATTCCAAGACATGGTCTACCCGTGTGTAAGCATTTGCATAGGTAACAAACAGACAGACAGCGATAGTATCGGATTTATAAATTAGTATGGAAGTAGATTAATTTAAATTGACGGAAGCATGTGTGTCCAGGAAGTGCTTAACGTTAGTGACGCACATTTGATCTTAGATCAAAAGTAAATAAGATTAATATAGAAATATCAAAATTGCATCGTAGGACGTCGTATTTTATATAAGACAGGTAGTTTAGACAGCTCAGAATTTGCGTCTTCCTTTAAAACAGTAAGAGCGCTTACGCACTACGTCCGATCCGAACCCGATCAGTATCTGTGAAAAGACGGTCCGGCGTGGTCGTAGAACAATTTGTATGGTAGCTTACGCACTACACCCCATTTCCGTCATCCGATTTCTCTCCGTCATCCGAGAATCTCCATTTAAAATTATTGACGGACCGAAATGGCCATAGTATTATTTGTATGAACAGTTGCGCACTACGTCCGAACCGAATCCGAGCTGCGTCCAAGAAAAGCGGCAGAGGGGCCGGGGGGCGGGGGGTGACGTGACTCGGCCCTTTTAGTACTTAGTTGGATTAACTGCAAACATCTTATAACAATTTAATTGGACAAGGATAAGAAATCATGGCTGGGATGGATGGCAATTTAAATTGTTATTAGGAATTTAGAAGTTAATTTTTAATTAACACGGTAACACTGATAAATACGATGAAATTATAAGAGATAAGAGTAGGGGAAGATCAAAGAAATGAAGGATGTATTATGTGAAGCCATATCATCTGTATGTCTAGAAAGGAGGTAATTACGGAGTTGAATCGGAGGTAGTGGGTGAGCAATATCCGAGGTCGGTCCGAGTTTTCTCGGACAGTATTTTGAGGGATCCTGATCGGATTCGGATCGGACGTAGTGCGCAACCGCTGTAAGCGTATTTGGTATGCAATAGCACCCGTGCCTAAACATCCTACTGCGTACATTTGGCAGATGAATTGCGCCTGTAATGATTGTATGCAAAATACACCCCTGTGCCTCTTTGGGAATCTCTCCTTCCTTACATACATTGATACACCACATACGAGGTAGAAATGGACACAAAACTAAATAGGAAGAAAATTCACGGAAGTATTTGAAAAATACATGTCTAAGACAATGTTAAAGACAATTATATGAAAAGAATTGAAACTTTGTTGACGTGTATTATTTTCAAATTATTCAAATGATTGTAGTAGAAAAAAAAAAGTTTTCACGAACGAAAAAATATGAACGGTGCAAATTTTTTCGACGTTGAGATCGAAACATAATTAAATTAAAACTGTAACTTTCTTTGATTTATTAAAGAAATCAAATTATATGAAAATCTTTCGATTTAACTCAGTCAGTCTTATAAATGGATTTCGTTATTAGGAAGATCTTCCCTAATCGTTTTGATTTACTATCTCATTCTTTTTGGATGCGAAATCATCAAAAAAGACTTCTTCCAGTCTTGGCTACGCTTACTGACTAAAATCCACCCGTGTTCCTTCAACTGCCCTTTACGTTCCGAGCCGCGGGAACTCTTTCGAACAATTCAATTTTACTACCTACATACCTAAACAGAATAAAATCCGGTACTTATCGATAAACAAATCACTTAACTTAAGTAGGTATTTTATAAATAGCCTACCTTGCACAATGCTCCGTAATAAGTTCGTTATAATTAATTTCTCACGAATGACTAATGTTTAGATTATTCGAGCCCAATTTCAACAGCACTTACGAAATTTAAAGTTAGCTCGATCAGTTATTGTGGATGAGGGTGACTCACTCGAAATATATTTTAATTGTTTGCCTGACCGGTTGCAGGTATGCATCTCGTAAGATATTTGGTGCAACTCACATTGAGAACCGGGATTGCTTAGATTTTATATTCGATTAAGCGAAATATCTACTTACTACATAGTTGGTATGTGGTTGATATAAGGTCATGTGCCGTAAGTGCCGTCACAAAGAAAAATATTTTCAGAAATGTGTTCTGCTTCCCTGAATTTATTGATACAACAAAATAAAACATCAATTTTCATGACAGGTTTTATACATAATAAGGAAAAAATAATATCTAAATTGTTCTGTCTTTCAGAGACGGCAGGAAGTAGGAAGGAAGGAAGGAAATTCATTATTAAAACGCTTCAAGGCAAACTAGTGAAAAACTGGATGTTATCTTGCTAAAGATTCACTTCTTCCAAACTGTCAAAAAGTTTAGTCGCTGAAGCCAAAGAGTATCAAACGTATTTTATCGCGGTTTTCAGCCTTTCATGATTATAAATATATTTTATAAGTTGGTCCTTGGGTACTAAAAAAAAACATGTTCATACAAAAAGCTGACAATACCTATAGGTTTTAGTTTAAGGAAAGGAAAATCTGCCTGCCTAGTCTTATCCCAACTATATTGGGGTCGGATTCAGCTAAATCCCAGGAAAGGAAAATATTATGATTAAATTAAAACCATTTTCCCATTTTTTTAAGAAAAAACTATATGTAACTCTTCATATATATAAATAAACACATCTTCACACTATATTAATCATTCACACATAGTCAGCCTCGGATCGTATGAATTACTAACTACGGAAGATTAACTTTATGTTTATGAATATTAAAAGCAAGTACACGTACGTTCCGGTACATAAATCACTTTAATTAAAGACAAAGTAATTAAGTAATAAACAAACATAGTAAGAAAAAAAAACCTTCAGGTACTATGACTGAATAATCGCGTGGTAGTACAGATTATTGAAATAGATAAAATCGATTTGAAGTTGGAATCGATTGCGGCCGATACGAGTTACGTCTCACGATTCATTCGAGAATCGAGGAAATCAAATCGATTACTTAATTTCGATTAGGCTGTAGGGCAGGCTCCTTTACTGTTCAAAATTTGGAGTCGTTATTCTTATAGATTAAGAATAATATTTATAGGTGATGATGACCTTAGCTTATTTTACAAAATGGCAGGTTAATCACCGAACTCCTATTGTACATACATACGACTGGCCCAGGAGATACCTGGGCCAGTCGTATGTATACCTATTCTTCGAACTTCAATCGAACGTGTTTGAACAAAATTTAAGAATTTATAATATATTTAAACAACGCCTATTTGAACAAGAAAATATTTTACGAGACAAAAGATTCCAAGGATTAAACCATAAAAGAAATGCACGCAGTTAATTTAATTATTGTAAGTAATTTTTACATAATTAATTGAACATGTAATGTGCCTTGAATTTAACATCGAATTTTCTTTGAGAAAAATATATTTTTCAAATCGGCCTATTTAAAAGGGCAGGTCATTAAATTGGTGCTCAAAGCATTTTAACGTTTGTGCAAACATCTGTCCTTGCTTCCATTCTTGCCTAAAGGTCGCGAAAACTTGAAGGGCGCAGTTACCGATGAATGAGCAGGGCCATAAAGGCCCGGGCGGGGGGCGGCGGGGCGCGCGGGGGAACCTACGCTCACACCCCACTTCTCAGATCAACAACCCCGAAACCTTAATCAAGATAAGCTGAGCGGACGCCGAGAAAGGTTTTTAGAGAACGATTTTAATTAGCAAATGTACACCGAGCAAATGATGCTCCAGTTTAAGTTGTCATTGCCGCTAACGACGCCGTCAAGGACCGTGACAGTAAATCTCGCTTCCGCTCTCAAAATGTAAAATTCATCCGCCGACTCAGCCGTACGTCTACCTATAATTATTACGAGACCATCGCCCGAATAAAACACAACCGGACGCGCCGGTTCGTCATCATTTTAAGTTAATTTATTCTAATGTGCCTTTTTCGCAGCAAGGCGCATGGGCGGGACCGCGGGACGGGCGAGGAGCAGTGTGAGTCGAGCTTTATTTCACAGACGGAGTTCATCGCATCGCTTTACCTGATGCGGTTTCCGGCGGGCATTCCAATCACTCCTCGGGACCGCCGAACCTCGAAATGGGATCGCATCATAGATTTTATATTTGGACTCCCATAAACGAAATTGAAAAAAAAAAACATGAAAGCAACATACTGCACATTCTATAAATTCAAGTTTATTTGCCCGAATAAAAAGTGGTAAGTTCAGAAACTAATGAATACAAAAGGCGAACGGCGCAGTAAAGCATAATAATTTCTTCATAATCTTAGTGCACTTTACTGGTGTAAAGGGCCGTTAAATCGAGGCCGGTGAGAAACAATTTACGAGCGAGCACGAAAGTTATTAAACAAACCTAGCCTTTGAAGATCCGATGGGCGAGTTTTTAGTATCAGTAAGGCGCTTTTCGGAAATTACAAAACACATACCATAAGCGTTCCCTTCGGAATAGGAGTTACGACATTATCGTCTTCCTGAAGCTTTTGTCAGTACACAAGTTTGTATGATAAGTTGTAAAGTACTTAACTCGTATCTTGTTCGCGAAGCTGAATGTCTCTAGCGTCATACATAAATTAAGTGAGTTTACTTTGCAATATGGTTAAAGGAAAGAATAATAACCCGAGATTAAAATGAAACAGACAAAAATATACTATGGATAGCGAGCGTGACTCGTGGGACACGATCACACGACAGGAGTGGTATATCGATTCCCTCCGTACTTATAATATAGGGGAGGCCAACGGGATCGTGAGCGGATAAACAGCTCCTTACTTGTGATTTTCGAGCCCTCCAAATCTAAATCTGCTAAAAGAAACTCGAAAAATACTAATCGTACTTTATTCGCCAGGGTAGTAACAACAAAGCCTGTCTCACCAGCACATTATTATTACCACCAGCCTCCGCCACTTTAATACTTCAGGAGGTCTCCTTTTGTACCAGGTTGATACGCCATCGGAATGCGCCTCAAAGGACCATCATACGGTGTCGAAATTCGGGTTTGGGTTTTGTCTACGTATAATTTTTAGCCGTGTACCTGTGACAAACCAGTTTGTAGGCCGTCCGTTCAGAGAAGCTCTCGACATCGGTAGTTACTCGCTTATCTCGGTCCCTTCACAATTACCTCTGTTCGCGGCGGCTACACTAAAATTACGAAGATTAACTAATCACATCAAATTAAAATACATGAAAGCGTTCACACCTCCGCCCCGACGATCCGGTATCGACTCATATCGATGAGTAAGCAATTTTAGGAATTATTTGTTGCACGCAACACTTATTGAAAATGAAACTTTGCGTCTGGGCGCTCTGGCGTGACGGAACTCACTTAGACCATAAATACTATGAACCAAAACCACAATGTTATCGATAAATGGATGCTGTACAACACGTTGACTGTGGGAAAATGTAAGTGGAAACGGTTTCCAAGCAGCCAGCCACTATGGAGCGGAACTATAAATTCGTTTAATAGCAATTGTTTTGTTGAGTTTAGGGCGCCAAAAAAAATCAATACAGCCCCGTGACGATTATGATAGGGTAAGTGTGGTGCTCGAGAGCTGTGACGTTGGGAGCAGTGTGGGGCTTAATTTATATTATTAAATGAAAAAGAGCTCTGGTAGGTGGGTCTTTGTGCGAAGTTGGCCTGGGGCCGGGCATCGATCGCGTGGCTGCGGTGAACGCACCCCAAACCCGGAGCAGCGCAGCCGGCGAGCAGCGCCAGCGTAGGGGCACGTTATTCACATCACAAAAACCCTCGCCCAACTAATGATAAAGTATCTCCGCTTTACCAACCAAACATAGTTGCGCTCTCTCAAAGCGTTTGAGACGCGTTTTTTGTTATTAATATATTTCACAGGCTTTACCGCGTTCGTCATAATTTAAGAACGAAGTTTTCGAGTGGTTTAGGGCAAGCATGCGGGTATGCGTGTATAGTTAATGGTCGTGCGACAGACAAAGTCCCTGTCCCTGTGGAACTAATGACCACTTAAAACGAGAAAATTACGCCACGCCGTCGACCGCATAGACCGGGCAAGTCACGAAGTTGTTCAGTGAAGATAAAAGGAAAAAAAAAATCTTGAATTTTAAATTCGTAACGCATTAGGCGGCGATATAAAAATGAAATGTTTCGAGAATATTTGAGCTGGGTAGTGTGTGATCGGATCTTTTTCCATGGAAGACGTTATCTTAGTAGTGTTTCATTTCGTTCCTAGACGGTGGAGAGTCCGGGAGCACAAAAACTCGCATCGGGCTTAATATCCAGCTGCGTTGGTCTCGAGTGCGGTGACCTCCACCGCATCTGCCGCCTGGCTTCACTTCACACGAATCAAACACAAATCTACCCTGCTCATTGCTCCGTATTGTAATTTTATATTTTATTAACTATAGAACTAGTCAGTTGTTTCGACGTGTAAACAAACAAGGAAAACCGTCACGTTTTTAGCAGCTGTGACGTAATCAGGGAAACGTGTAGTGATCTCGTGAATTCAATATTTAATTTAACAAAGGGTTTAACGCAGCCTTTAGTACTCACTATCGACTATTCTATTATCATAATTCGATGGATCAAGATGTGATACACGAACTTTAAACCTGTTAAGGGCTTCAGATCCCTAAGGAACTATGATAATTAAATTTTCTACAGTAAAACGACCAACAAAACTTGCTCATCCCGAAGCTCTTGAGTCATGCTTCGTTTTAATCAATCAAACGCAGTGGCCAGCCAGTGTAGTCCCTTCTCTACTACTACACTGTATTTTTATAAATACGTTCGTCAGCCGGTGTTCCCTTTGTATTAAGAAAATTGAATAAGTGTTTCTAAGATATATGCTAGACTTCCTAAGGGTTCAAGCTATGACAATATATTTTTTTCTAGTTTACTATTACGGTAAAAGGACCAACAAAACCTGCTCATCCCGAAGCCCTTGAGTCGTGCTTCGCTTCAATCAATCAAACGCAGTGGCCAACCAGTGTAGTCCCTTCTCTACTATTATTGTTATAAATGGTTCGTCAGCCGGTGTTTCCTTTGTAACCGTGAAGGGACGTGACGCCTTTGACATTAAAGAATCTTTCAATAGAAGCATAACGAATACATATCGTTCGGGCTTGAGGAAGGAAGATCCATTAAAGATATAATTCTAGTATACTTTCGACAGGTAGATAACTGTTCAGTGAAGGGAGTCATGAAGTAAGTTATTAAGATGTAAATCTAGCTTCAGATAATATCTGATCACTAAAGTTTATCGAGTAGTTAGAGTTCATTAAGTACTTAGTAGTTACAGCGACGTTATTGAGTAACTAAGTTATTGTTAGTGAGTAAAACATTGTTTGGCAAGCCTGTTGTGCTTTATCGTTGTAATTAAATATAAATTATGCTTGTTGGCCAATTTATATTTAAATAATTAAAATCAACAAGTAACCGATCTAAATAAAATCTACCAAAGAGTAAGTTCCATGTTTATGGACCCAGATTCCTCGAAAACATGTCACATGGTTTCATTCTATTAATTGGGCAAGAAATTAGAACTTTGTTGCCAGGAATAACTTTCAAAATTAGTTATAGTTGTCAGTTAGCGTCGTAAAATGGACGTTAATGTGGTCATAAAAGGCGTCCGCAGCCGTGTTTAGTATCATGGTCTACGACTCCACATTCTAGTATAAGTTACGTCGAGTAGAACTTGATTGTGAGAATTCTCATTGTGAGAGACGCGCCGCGGCGACACGGAAACTTTACACCCAGTAACTAGATAGCGAGCCACACAGATCTGGAATTGATCACCAGAGCCGGTTACAATTCTTTAGCTAGACCAGAATATGATCCCGTTTAACCAGCTTTTCAACACTTCGTTATTATTCACCCTGTATTTTATTGTACTTTCTAAAGGACACCTTTTATAACTCTTCGTAGAACGAAACAAATGATTAATTAACACCTGGACGACTATTAAATTCGAGTTAGGGTTATATTTCTAACGCTTTGAACAATAAAATGTTACAAAAACGCGTTCAGTAATTATTTCAATCACGTTCACAAAGGTGCGTGGTTTTTAAAAGGACTGCAGGCGACCGAGATTTAACAGAACGATAAAAAAAAACATTTAAAAAGTATAAAACGTGTATTCTCATTTCTCACCGACGTAAATGCGACTGAAAGGCGTATTTTTTTAATATCTGTCCCATACCTGTAACTGTTTCGACTTCCATCGCTTAAAAATGATTTTGTATTTTTGCAAAATAATAAATAACTGTAATAAATGTTAACTTGTTAACTGTAATAAATGTTAAAATGTTAACTTTAATAAATGTAATGCAATCGATTTTTTTTTAATAATCACTCAGTTTTGTTATGTCCCCCACTCGCATTTTTATTGGCCATGGATGCTTACCTGAAACAATTAAAAAAACAGATTAGTTTTAATTAGAACCCAAGGACCAAACATTAAAAAATACATCTCCACTCCAAGTACACACAACAACCTAGATCGTATAGCAGGCCATCCAATAAAAGCTAGCTTAGACTTAGACGCGACAGGACACAAAATCTATGGGGCCGCGCAGCAGTCAGGGGACGTAAGACGCGACATTAATTTGGAGTCACGGAGCGGGTGTGAATGCAATCACAGGCGGGAAGCTCATTCCGGCTGCATCTCCGGCACTGCCTGCATCGAGAGCAGTTAAATTAAGGATTCCGAACGTACCGAGGCGACGACGCATTGGAACGCGCCCGCCATGTCATCGCGCGAATTTACAACGCGAGACGTATATGGGCGTTACATCCGTTTCAGAACTAGCTGGCTGGTGATACTGTCACGTTATGGAACTCTTTAAATTGTTTGAATAGTGTCGTAAGTTCTGGAAGTTACTTTATGTAGAAGTCGCTCGACCGGAGTTGTATTGATTTTGAGTGATGTTGCACATTTTGAAGCATAATTGCTGAAAAAGTGCAACGTGCTTCGTTGCTATGCTCATACCACACTTGATGGTGGCTTAGAAATATGGAATGATTCGTCGCTTAGTCCAAGCATTGAACAAGGAAACATCGAGAGGGTTTAAAGATCCCATGTTTAAAATCACTTGACTAATTGCATAAAGCACAGAAACCAGTCGCCGTTAACTCCGGATAAAGTCGCTTTTAAAGTCGGTGCAGGAGTGGAAAAGAGATCGGTGTCGCGCGTGGAATATTCAATCAACGACGAAGCTCCTCTGTGGGGAATTAGAATAAGACCTATTCCGAAAGAACCCCACGACAGGGGGACATGAAGACACGATGCAAATATATTTAGAATACAATAATACAAGCTGAATATAATCCGGTACTTAATTCAGTACACAAACGTATAATCGAGCGAAACGTACGAGTATCATTCGAACAGCGCGGTTTTAAAAAAGATTTCTTTTTGTGTGAAGTTCAAATTCAAACGGAATTCGTAATAACATGCATTAAGCTAAATTAGCTCAGTGAACTCTGGGAGGTAGGTAATGTGTGTCAATGACCTAATGAGTACAATTCGGTGGGAAGCATGAGTGATGTCATAGTGCTAACACCGCAGTGACCAACTGTATCCGGGCGTCTAACGGTCCTCGAGTTATGAGGGAAACATATTAACAATACACACTTAAACATAACGTTATAAGCTCAGCGTGGATTATTAAAGTTGTTAAATTTTATGGTGCAATAGCTAAAATGTAATGGAAATCCATGGTTTTACGTTCCAAGGAAAATGGTTTCCTGCTATCTTTGAAGCAGGCCTTTGAACAATGTGTTATAAACTTATAATACATACATGGTAACATGGCGTACATTCGCATGGATTGAAATGAAAATTAATTTGGTTTGAATTTTTTTATTTGACTAATCACCATAATAATTATAATGAGTATAACCGCACAATTTATCGTTTACATTACCAGTAAATGCGAGAAACGTCAAATCCTTTGTTTCCAGCAAATACGGCGTAACAATACACCGATTGACATAAAACCATATGAATTCTTCATTTGCCCGCTGGCGTACTAACAAATGGGAAATTTCACAATTACCAAAGACAAAAACTACGAACAATGAGCAGTCAGATACAGTTATCGTTGATATTAACATCGGGCATTCGTCGACAATGCCCGGCCCCGCAGGAAGGCCGTGTTTTGCAAGTGGCCAGGTAGACAATTTGACATTGTGTAAACGTTTTCACATGGGGGCCGAAAACGGAAACTTGGGTCACGCTCCTTGCATACAAAACGCGCTAGAACAGTCCTCGACCAAAGAATATGATTAAAACTGCGGGCTCCACTCTCCAGGGCTGCGACATTACCAACTAAGTTAATTTAGAAACACAAATGAGCAGCAAGCCTTGTTTAATTTATAGCTTCCTAACTTTTTAATTCAAAAACATGTTTTCGAATATTAATGTTTGTAAGCAGAATACAAAATGGCAGCATCTCATTAAAGTAAGTAGACAAAGAAGTGATTAAATTGTGTCCTTTGATTACCGAGGTATGCCATATATGGAGTCCTGTAAGAGCGACTGAACAAACAGAATTAACGAGCTGTTACCTCATTAGCAGTCCAGTCGCTTAGAATTACATAACTCTAACACACATTGGAAATAGTTTTGTCGAAGTTGCGAAGTCGAAGGATCTGAATTTATATGAGGTCAGATCAAAACCATGCTATCCAGTTATAAAAACAGACATATTACATGGTAGAACTTCACCCCGGAATATTTGTAAGCCAATGATGTAATATGTGTGAAGTCAACACCATGTTCCAGGGTTAGGAATATATAAAAAGACACGACAAGATAAACCTTATAAGTGGTAGTGGTGTAGGCGACATTGTTAATGTAATTGTAGCATCGCTAAATAGACGGTAGTGAGTCGTCAGTGTAAATACCAGGGCAACAGGACATGGCAGGCAGTGTTCAAACGTTCATAAATTCGATAAGGAAGTGATTGATGTACTGGCAGGCAGGCAGGCAGGGGCAGGCAGGGGCTGGAACGCCGTGTGCGGTCCCCGTGCGTCACACACGCACAATGAGTCCGGGAGGAAACTAGCGACGTGGGTCGAAACACATGTGTGATCGATATCACGCAGCTGAAAAATTGAATTTCATGTTGGCCTTTTCGCAGTTTCGTCAAATGCTTGTCTCTTTTTACACACATTTCATAGTAGTGTGAAACATTAAACACGGAAATCTGCGATAAATTACCGGCTGTGGGAAAAATCTGCATTGTGTAATGCGAAACTGCAACATGGCATGTAGATTTTTGAGTAGCCTGATAGAAACTTAGTGTTTGCCTCTTAACACGCTTTTAATATGCAACCATAACGATCCAAAAAAGACAGAATATATCTTATTCAAAGTTAGCAAAGGCACCCAAAGTACGTGGCGGTGCGGCAGTTTCTAAAGCCCCCGGGGTGAGACTGGATACAATAAAATATCTAGTAGGCGCCCATCCCAACGCCCGCGTCCAACTTCCACCTCCGTGGAGGCAGGCGGGTAATTTGCAACCCGTGAACGAAATGAAACGTAATGACGGTTTAATTGTTGACGATATTTTCCAAATTTCCCCTTTCTGGCTTACTCTGCCTAAACGCTCGGGGATAGGAAACTATTGTAAGTAAAATCGATCGCGAACCGTAAATTATGTTAAACTGTTGTTAGTTTTGCACTATTCTTAGTACAGTGTTGTATTACGGAATAGGCAGAAGTCCAATTTCTTGACATTTAAGTCACGGCTTTGTGAGTAAACTGTGATGACAAAAGGCACTAATGATTTAAAAACGTTAATTGTGCATTTTTTCAGATAATACTGAAAGCCATTTAAGAACTACGTGACACGATTTTGAATTGGTAAATAAATGATTATTTTGAGCTTGGTTGTCGATTATATCGGCTGTTTTCATAGGAAACTGAATGGTAACATAAATATTGAAGTCGATAACCCAAAACTATTTATATTCTCGTAGTAAATCTGAATGAGAGCGCGGAATAAAACATTTTTAGGGCTTCTGCCGATAGTGATCAAACATTAGGCATTTTATGGTGTAATAAAGCAGTAACTAGCGCAGAACGCATGATACGTTCCATCGACAGTTCCAGCTAAAACCGGACTACCGAATGGCATGAACTGCGCACTTTCTCGCTAATTGAACCCACGATAAAAATAAAGCCCCCTGTATCGTCGGAAAATAATAATATTCGCGTGTGCTATTTCCGATTCAAAACCGAGTCCCGAATGTCAATGGCACGTTAACGGCGTACTGCCGAATGTTGAGAATCTCTGATAAACACTGCGAGGTTGAGTGACCTGCGTGAACCGCGGAACCACGGGGAAGCCGTGTCCAGTAAACTGTTGCCAATTAATCTCGCTGCGACGACTTCATTAGATACCGTGTGATTCGCGGTACCAACGTTTTGACGTGCAGCCAAATCATTGGCATTGTTGTTTCACTTTTTCAGACCCAGTTTTCCTTAAACGTATTCTAGATTATTTTCAACGAACGACTCGGCCTGGCTTCACACGGGTGCACTTTCAATCGCTCTTTGTATTGGCGAAAAACGTATTCTTTCTATATCTTCTATTTATATAATATACAAAATTCGTTGCGTGGTTTAGAAGAAGTAAGCGGAAAACAGAAAGAGACAGACAGTGACGTTGTTTTATCCTATTTAGGCGATTAAGGGCGAGGCCAACGAGCGTCATTTTGTGAGACGTGAGTCGCGTATTTTGAGTTGCGCAATTTACGTTTAACTGAAATCCAGTGAGGCAGCCAGACGTACGGACGTAACTTCAGTTACTATTATTTATTTATTTAATGCTTTATTTCAGGCATCCAGGGCCCATACAATAAAATACGTAAACATTAACTATAAATAAAATTAATACATATTACATGTAATGTGTGTGCGCCGTGAAACCGAACGCAACTTAAATTCCCCGACTCATTTTACGCATTTAACTAAAAAATAACACTCATTTGGCCTCAGCCTATAGCTCCTTAAGCAGATAAGGTTTTAAAAAACAGGTATTACTACTGCTTGGAATAATACTGCAATTTGTAGAGGTATTAAACTGACAGTACAATTACGGAACAAATACAAAACAGTCGGTTTTGTCAGTCGTTGTCTGCCGTTATGGATTGAAACTTGTACAAAGAAGCGTAAACTTGTGAAATAGCTCGACATTAGAGGCAATACGACTACATTTGGCTTTCAATTGTTGTTTTGTCCTGTTTTTGAAGTAAATGTTGGTTCATTTACTTGATCACCGACGATTATTCGATATATGACGATAAGTTCGGTTGACGACAGTGATTTGAATACAGCGATCTAATTTGGTGGTAGACAATGTTATCAAATGTGGCTTCGAGTGCGTGAGAAAAATACAAAGATAAAAACAGGATAGTGAAACACGATACACGTGTCTGTTGTCAAGTTACGAGTACCAATAGAAACTCCATCGCCTGTTTTATAAATAAAGAAGTAATGGACGCCTCGTCTTTGTTCCTAAAGGATCCGAGGCGAGTATTTGTACACCCATAATTTACTAGGTACCCAATCCTTGTTGCTATGTCAAAAGGTGATTCCATAGTCAGAACCAGAAGTAATGAAAGGGACATCAATCCTGGCAATAAAAGAACGATTGTCCTGACTTAGAATTTAGACGCCTAGATTTGATAATTCACAGATTTGAATAAATGTCCTCAACAATATTTAAATTGGCTACTGTTCTTCGTCCATTGCTTCATTACAGGCCATCATATAGTAGGTTATTTATACTAATAAACCAATGGTAGTTGAAATGTGGCCAAATCTACCCCTTAGTAGGAGCTGCACGCGAAATTCAGGTTAATGACTTCCAACATTTCTCTGAAACACCCTTTTATCGGCAAATAAACCTAAATACTGAAATGGGAACATGTGCCAGTATAATAATATATTCTTATTCAATAATAAAGATTTTTAATGGACTTCTTTTTTTTGAGGCAATATTAATTTTACTGGGAAAAAATGTTTATGTGTTTTCTATCACCAAAATAGGGCTTATCAATAATGCGTCGTAGTAAAGATAGATATGTTAGATGGAAACAAACTTGTTATGCGAACACACAGCGTGAGTCGTGACGTCATTGCGTACCACGCGCTCTGGATTAGGGGAACAGATAAGGAAAACTGGATTTCATAAAGTAGGAATTTGTACGTTGTAACGGCAAATGGAATAAACAGGCCCGTGAAGGTATCTCGTTATTCAAATGAAAAACAAGGATGTCCTTCACTGAACCTTCCCATAGAAATATGGACGTAATTACCGAGCTTGGCAAATGGAATGCTAATTTCAGCATGTTTTAAGAGCAAAGGAGGATTTCTGACATCCTTTTGACACAATTCCTTACTCGCTTTGCGTGGCACCCACGGCATAGAATCTATTGAATAGCCGAGGGGATGGCCTTTCCATTGCACGAAATACTTATACATCGTTAATGTGGATATAGTGGGAATTTTCGCAACTAGAAATAACGTGATAAGGCGAAATATATAAATGTGCGAGATACGACAGTTACTGATCATAAATTGGTGTTTACTTAATCTATCTGGGACACAGATATTGATGTTTATTCAATTTATCCAACAGGTGATTAGCCTGCTGTGAGCTGACACCGAGGCTCGAATATCTATTCAGAATATTCCAATATCTTTATCAGTGCCAGCTTAAAATCTTAATCCGATATCAGTCAATCTCAGCTCCCTTCCCACGACACCAATTATCGCTCGGCTGCGATGGAGCAAAAAACCTGTGTGGTTAATGGCTGACTTGCAACTAAGTGGTATCTCAGGTCACACAACGCGGGGAGTCGCGAGAGCTTCAATGTTTCAGTGTCACTTCGAAAAGTTGTGGAAGAACTGGAAGACAGACGAATTTCCAAAATTATGTCCTTCAAAAACAACGAAGAGGAACAAAACATTCCAACAGAAATATTCATAGGAAATTTCGCAAAAACTAAGTCGAAATAACGATACAACTTGCGCTTCAGCGACGAGTTGTTTAAGTCCAAAACCGCAAAGAAGAGCGCGGCGGTAAGTCGTCCCCAGTGCTCCAAAAACTCGAAAGAGTTCACAACTTGGTTCATACGTTTTCACCCATAACCCTGCAATTTGCTGATGCATCTAAGCTAGAAATCCTTCAATAGAATTACGTGACGTCACTTAATACACGCACCATAGCCGGCAGACGGACTATAAGTTCCCTGTGACCTGGTTAGGCTGTAAGCAGGCCAGTTCGTTGCCGGTACTCGCGTCGCGATGCCACCGTTATCTCATCTACTTCACACATCTATACATTACCCAACTCAAAGCTACCCATCGATGCATTGAACGGCCAAGACAAGTGAATGGCTAAAATCGACATTTCTCGGTCCTGTAACGAGTTTTCGTTCCAGGTTATTTACTATGACGTATTGTCTTAAAACCATCGTAATTCCGGTGTGGAGCCGAAGCTATTCCAAAAATCCTATCCCTTTTTCACAATGGATTCATAATGGCATTGGCACTGGCACATCATACTAGGGCCCCTGACTCTGTTAACACTTTCAGTGCCCAGAACTCATCATATGGGTCGAACAATAATTTGTCGACTCGACTGTCGACCCATATGCTGAGTTCTGGGCACTGAAAGTGTTAATGCCTGCATGAGTTGTTTTCAACTCGCACTAGTTAGAAAAAGTCCCGTTAAACTAATTTGGACGATGGATCCATACAGTTTTGTTGTACTATACACTCACATAATGCCTTTAGATTAGAAACTTAGGTGCCGATAAACGTACAATCCGTAGTTTATCAGATCTCCTTGCCAAGCGTGTTGTAACGAGATTAGCAAAAATGGATTCCATTGTGTTCAGTAGCAAAAGGTTTCCAAAGTTATTGCTTCTTTTGTCTAGCGTTACGGATTACGCGCTCGTTTTTATACAAAGAAGGATGTGGCAATGAAATGGGTTAGGATTTAGAGATGTACAGTATAAGGAATTTACGTCGGGTTTCTGCGTGAATCCTTACTATTTAAGCAATAAGCATGATTAAACTGATCTGTTCAGTTTTCTTTTTGTGAAATTCTAATATCATAATAGGGTAAAGATTACGAGCAAAACAATAGTGATGTGAGCGTATGATCGAATAAAGCGGAGTGAAACTCGACGTCAGCATTCCAACGGAAATCAACATAACAAAAACTGTCATAATAGTCTCGATTCGGCACAATACCGTTCGCCTCTGTCATGCTTTCTTGACCTAGGTAACTGCACGTAAGTACATTCAAATAACGCCAATTTATTCGAGAGTACTACAGACTAGTTTCTGAACTACTTTTTTGAACAGATTGCCAACTTATAACGTTCAAGAATAAATACTTGTACTTCCTAAAGCGTCGAGGTCTGACTTAGGCAGGTAATCGAATAGTTATTCATGCGATCATAGCAGGTAAAGAACCCTTGTGAGACCGTCAATAAGAAATCTTTTGATGCTGAAAACATGAAAAGGTTCCCTTTTTTACAGGATTATAATAACTAAGATGCATTTGACCGGAATGAAAATATCATCGCTTAAAATAGTTTACTTGCTCGTATCTTACTTGCGCTTAAAGGCATGGGTAGGATGGTGTTCTCCATCCAGAGCGTACTTTAAATCAAGTATTCCACAAATGCGTTCAAAACTCATTTGAGAGAGAGTTCGCCTGTTCGCCATATAGGCGGATGGATCAAGTTTTTCAACTGGCTCGGTGCAATTAGCCACGGTCACAGGGTGGAGACCGAAGGCGCGACCCGAGGTGCGGCGGGCCCGCGCAGCCCGATCAATCAGTCCGCACGCTTTGTAATTAATTTACTATAGGCCAGGCCCATCCTAGCTGAGCCTCCTCCCGACCCATAAGTTCATCACCTTGAATTGCCGGTCGTCCTCAATTGGCATGCAGGTAGCGAGCGCCGAATATCAAGTTGTTATCGTCTGATATTGCTCTGCTCGATATTAAATTACATGTGAACGCGTATGCAAGGACGCAATGCAATGCTCTCTGTTTTCTCTTGTGTAGATAGTTAGATACCGATGTATATTCTCTCGAGGCGACTGATTTCTATGAGTTTGCAGTTTTCGAACGTTATTTGTGTAGCAGCAGATAAGTGTGTTTGTTAACATTTTAACACATTCGTAAATTATATTTCACACTTCAGTCACCTTGACATCGAAGTCACCAAGCTAAAGTAGGTAGTTACCTATTTGCAGTTGGCATTTATAATTTCAGGTCCTCGACATATTTGTACTTAACATTTCAGGTCTTCAGAAAATTAAACATCTCGTGTGCGTTGAATAAAATTCTCTTGCAGAATTCCTTTTATTGTAGCTTTCTACTGCGTATGCTTGTTATTCTTAGGAATAAGTTGTTATGACAGCGCGCTATCGTGATTGTCTTGTCACCGCCGAGCAATGACGAAACGAACTAGGTACATGCGAAGATGAGCATAATGAGAGTAAAACTGCATTGTTTCACTAAAAAGAAGGAATAATATGAAGCTGGCGTATTATTCATTAGATGAACACAAAGATATCTAAATACAGAAGCCAGGACCAGAATAAATTAAAACACTCAGAAATAAGAGAAAATAACTAAAATGTTAATGTTAAGGAGTTCCTATTTACATTCAACGGGCGAGTACAAGGAAGGAGGGATAGGAGCAGAGCAGAGCCGGGTTTTAGGGCTCTCGACCGGCGATCGACGCGGGCTCGGAATAATCAGGCGTGCCTCCCCTCGTCGCGGTCGTTCACACACAATCGACGCTGCAAGCGCCATGAGGGACCTACCTACGCACGACGACTCGACACAAAGCATCCACCCATACCTAACAACCGCTACCCCCGATGCACGAACGTTGCACTACTTCAGAGCGCTCCCACTGTTCTCCAACTCAACTCGTATCTACTCCCATCGACTTAAGGGCGAATTTCGCTTACAAGAGAGAACCACACATTCTCTACCTCCGTTTCAATAACAGATATCCGAGCCATTATTTCAAAAGCTAGCTAAAGGTGTGAGCAACAAAGCACAGTTTCATTTGAGAAGTGACTTCGGCCGTCAGACGCAATGTGCATTCGATTGCGGGCAACATGAATATTGAAAACCGCTCTTATGTCGTTCACGCTGAATCGAATGCCCGTCGGCGGGCGATACAAACTCCACGTGTTTACAGAAGGCAACTGGTGCAGATTAGACTGGAGAACCGCCTAACTTCAGTGCAATGTAAACTTTTGGAAAACTTTCAAAACTTGTTTAGTTCGACAACTGATTTAAATAAAAGCTGAGAAAGATTTGTTGTACTCATAAAGCGGTCCTGCTCGTTAAAAATGGAAGATTTGAAATGGAATCGTAGCTTTCTAGGTTTAACGGTTGCATCGTGTTCAGAGGTAGTAAAACGAACGTAGGTCGTAGAGACTAGTAATAATTGCTTAGTGCGCTTTACTTATCGACGAGTCGAGTAGGTAGCGACTACACGATACTGGTGATAACGGTATGGTCTTTGTTTCTTGAAATTGCTTCGCGACTGGAAGACTGTGTAGGAATCTGTAGACGGATATCTTAAAGCCATTTGTTCTTAGGCAGCTAGTTACGAACGTGAGAATACGCCCTTTACAGTGCCAGAAGTGCCTCTTGAGGTTTTTGTAGCCGAAAACAATGTTGGCGAACATTTGGCAGCACTTAAGTTCTAAATTCCCGTATGTTACATTCACTCTGAGATTTACGGGATTGTCGTATAAAACTTGTGAGTGTGGCAGAGCTGTAGATCGTAAAATTGGAGTCGATAAGAACGACAATGTAAGAAGTAAGTTTGTGAAATATGGTCACATCTGCTAAAATGACATTGCAGTTTCTTAGGGAGCATAGTATGGAAACTATTTACCTATTAATTCAAGCCACAAAACTTGATGGAAAAGTACACTAGACTTTTCCACCACAGAAAATCCAGTAGTCAACAACTATAGTTAACATTTCAGTTTTTTAATGTTGTAATAAGTGCTATTGTTGTCCCAAGATATTATATTATACTTATTATATTATTTTATATTATTTGTTACAGAGAATTAAAAAATGGGTAAGAATTGGGGCAAGCTTAGTAAATATTGATTTTATTGACTATTTCTAAAATAGGTAATATATTCAGAATGACAAAGTTATTTCATAAATAATAATTTGCATAATGTCTCATGAACTAATTTTTTATCTATACTTTACAACTAAAAATAGGTACCACATTTGTTGTGCACACTGAATATTTTTCTGTTTTATGTTTGGGAACTGTAACCATTTGAAGGTGCCATAAGGGCTCTGTTCAGTACATCTGTCCAAACATTAACTAAGTTGAAAAGCTTTTTTACTTCCAAACTGTATTTGGAATATTGGTAATGGCCATTGTTATGCAGAAAGGTATTATATTATTTGTACCTACCACTAAACAATACTTTTTTTTTGCTATTTGGCTTCATAACTAAAAAATAAGTGTTAAATTTTACTTTAAATGAAAGAAGACATTTTGGTGAAAGAGTCCAAGCTGTAAACAAATTATGATGCTGACCGTTCCCTAAAAACATTTTTTGTGGTGCTGCTACTTTTCTAATGTTATAATTGCATTGGTAATGTTTAAGTGAAAAAACTAAATTACTAAGTATTTTTAGACCTTAGATGGTTGTAAGAAGTTAAGCAGCCAACATAGTACCAACCTAGTATTATTTCTAATTACACTATGTTTTATCAAATTATCATAGATTCCTTACTTCTATGAGTATGACAAATAAAATAAAATGTTATGTTTGTAAACAAAAGTATATACTCATGAAACTAGTCCTAAGAAAAGCTAGCTATTTATTATAGCTTTTGTGAGGATTTTCTATCGAAGGAAAAAATACCCTCAAGTACAAAAATGTAACTTTTTATTGTACTTTTAAATTTTGCTATCAAGGTCTTGATAGGTTCTCATAGGATTTACAAGTTAATAAGATCAGTTCATATCAGTACCTACCTGTAATTGTTCAAATTAGCAACAATAAATTAAATCAGCTTTGTTGAAAGGCACAGTGCTAAGTTTAAGTGAGTCCAAAGTACAATGACAAGCTAGTGTTGTGTTCAGGTTTCCAGATGTATTGTTATTGAGCATGGACATACATACATATTAAAAAACCGAATTGAGAACCTCCCTTTTTTTGGAGTCTGTTAAAAACGCGTATTGAGTGAACATTGTTAAACTTACACAATAGGCAAAGATCAACTATCACAATGCGATTAGATAAAACGAAGAAAACGTGAGCCGAATTAAATTAAAGATGAGTACAAATTACAGTCTCCAACCTAAAACAATGTTCAAAGCAATCCCCCGAAGTGACACATGTTTAAAAGTTAGAAGCGCGAACAGAGTTGATAGATACTTCATCAATTAGTTTTGAATGTGACGCGGGCAATTTGAAAATATAAACAACAACAAAATTTACTCACCATACAACACCGAAGGCGCCATATCCGATCGGGCGATCGGGCTGCACGTCGGTCGGGATGGCCGGCGTCTGGTAGTAGGGCGCCGCTGCCGCCAGGATGGCGCCCTGGGGCGCGCTCTGCGTACCGCCCTGCATCAGCGACATGGACACACTCATGGAGACGCGAGAGTGCCGCGCGGGGCCGCTTACAGCCGCCATCCAACCGCTCAGCGGCGAGCCGTCACCGCAGACTCATCACACGCCGAACCCTACGACCTCGACACTGCGCCCGATCACCAGACCTCGCCTCCCAGTGGACACTCGACAATATCACCGGTTACTTCTTTATTATTCATGCTCGATTGACTATGCGGGAATCACTAAACAACACACGGGACGATGAAACACCTGTAGATTACACCAGTTATTTCACGTTTGAGCGGGGAGTTTCAGTCGTGGTTGCGAGTTATTGTGGAGTTTCGCTTCTTCCTGGACAAAGGATGAGACCGAAATATTTTAGTCCGCGCCACACACAGACGTCCACACGCCACGAAAATCGAGCGAAACTGGTTGAAGTGAGGGGGAGAGGGGAGCCGCGAGGACGCGGTCTAAAAAGAGACGGAAAATAACAATGGCGACGACGCGCGGTGAACAGCTGTGCTTGAGAGGCAACCTGAATTCCGTTACGGATAAACGACTATTAACGCCTTTTGATGGGTAAATATACAATTATTTTTAAATAATATCTGGATTCAGGAATATTTTTATAATACCTCGCGAATATATTTAAAACAATTTTAAACTTTTGAAAGTTTGAAACTTGACGTTTGTTATTTTTTTTATGGCGTTAGTGCTTGACATTGACAAGATCGGCCAGTGTCAAATAAGTTTAGTGTTGTCGTTAACTTTCTTTTTATCAATATCATATTATTATTTTAATTAAAAATAAAACTTTTTATAAATCATGATTATTGATTTTAGTTTATTCTTTTTCCTTAAATCACTATACTGTAATACCATGAATGCAGTCCCGTTTACCCTGCGACCTTTGATTGCATCCCTATCCGGCGCATGTAGGGTTTTATCAAGATTTATTTTGCCTTGTTATTAATTAAAAAAATAAAAATGACGGTACAAGGTCAGAAAAAAAGTCTGAAAATTGGGGATTTGTAGTTTATCTTAAAAACAACCTTTTTTACGATTAAAAACTTAAATTTTCGGTTGAATAATTGACCGTGACGTACAGACGCCCGCACATCAAGATACAACAATCTGTCAAATTTCTATAAGTAATAGATTTTCAACTTTATTGCAGTAAAATTAATTTCATGGTTGATTGGGAAAATTTGACAGTTTCGGTAGCTTGATGTGCTGGCGTCAGTACCTACATTGATGTAGGTACGGGACATGGGAGAAACATTATTTCAACAATAAAGTAAAGTTTGTCTTCCAATGTTGCTGCTATATTCTAAGTCTCCGAATCTCCCTAGCTTGGCCACATTTATATCATCTCAAATGTGGCCAAGTTGGGAGATTCTCCCCAGGTTGGCCACCTAGAAACGTTTATAACTTTTGAACCCAGTGACCGACAGATTCTGATATTTGGCGACAAATTTCGACTAATTATCATCTATGACCTAGACTAGAGTCAAGAGCAAACCCATATTAAATAAATAAAAAAAGTTAGCGACAACTTTTTTGTGTTATCGAAATAAAATCCCTGATGGTGGCGATGTCAGTGTCAGTCACACGGCCCCCATTTAGAGTAGTCATACGAGTACCTGGTCTTATTTATTTAGTGACATAGTGCTGTGGGATTTCAAAACTAAACGATACGTTTAAAAAGAAGCAAATCCCATTTGCAAAAAAGTTCTAAACAAGGCCACACGGGTCACACAGTCGGATGCAGCTGCGAGCAACTGCATCACATTGCAAAAGTGATGTCGTTACGAACATTTTAGTTTTTAGAAAAATTTTGACAGGACAAAAACGCTGTATCACACATATCTGTTTTTTTTTATGTCTAATACAATAATTACATAAATTGAGAAAGGCGTCGCAATTATAGATGTAATGATACCGAGGTAGGGATATAACGGAGTACCTATAAACTGTGTAACGATTTTTTAAATGAATATTTGAATACTTATTGATATACTTAGCGGGTTTAGTTCTAGTTGGTCCGTCCGACCAAGCGTAGGTATTATCTACCTAAGTTATAACTCTATTGATAAGTTAAAAACACTGTGTTGGTAAATAAACATTTTTTTCATTGTTTTCAAACGATATAAATAATCAATTTGATTCGGTTTAAAACCAAACTCTCACTCTCGCACTCTCGTCGACGTCGTCACTTGTGACACATGCACAATCTGAATAGGTACCTACAGTTCTTTTATTTTTGTAGGCGAGTATTCTACCGTTTAAGACGATTTATTTCAACATTTCATTTAAAACGTTTTAAATCGGTTGTTTTATATCTATAGTCGCAACGCAAAATTAATCACATAATGAAAACCTAGCGTTTGCTACAAACTAACTAGGTACCCACCTACCCGTATGACCTTACAAGAAATGCATTGAATTATTAATCATCCTATACTGGGTCAATTGATTTATTTTGCCCTGCTCGACCTCAATTGTTTTTTAGAGAAGTTTTTCGTTCGTCGATGCCTGATTTATGATAAATGATATAATATAATACACTCGCTTCTGCCAGCGGCTTCACACGGGCGAATTTCGGAAATTATCCCGGCATTAAAAGGAGAGTAGCCTATTTGCTATTCCGGACTATCTCTTTTCAAATTTCATCTAGATCTGTAGTGCGATTCTGTTAACTTTTGACCGTGAAAGCTTGGGTGAAGTGAACATGAAGAGTTCTGTCGATCCATACAAACAAGAATGAATGTCAGTTCACTTCATGCCCACTCAACTTGAGTTTCCACAGTGAGAAGTTGACAGAATACGGCTGTTCACCCGTTCTGGCTGGCGTGATTGAGTAACACACATCCATCCAAACTTTCGCATTTATAACAGTAAATAAGGTACCGAATACATAAGTACAATAAAAGGTTTAAATAAAACTTCTCAATAATAAATATCAATTATTTTATCACAGAGAATCACATTGTGTTATACAACATATTTACGTGGCTAGTACAAAATATCCCTTACAATGATCCTTGTCTATGCATATATTAGTAAATACTTAAAAGTTTTCAGTTAAAATGGGAACACTACTACAAAATACTATCTTTGTTCAACTGTTAAATTACCAAGTGCAGAAAAGAAGAGTTCAAAGTGACATTCCATTTGAATACCTTTCTTGATATTGCATGTGTTCTTTAAAAAAGCACTTCTCTGCACGGCTTTTCTTGTATACAACGTTGATAAAAATATTTGAAAGTAATTGCACTAAATTAACAACGAAATATAAATTTTATACAATAAAATATGCTGTTATATAGACTACAGAGAAATAATTACAACACATAGGGACACAAAATCTATGTTAATATTGCAAAGTATAACTATTGAAGACCTTAATTGTAAAAATATGATGATATAAAATATTATAGTGCGATACTAAAGTGTTGATTACATTGACACATAATAAAGGCCCGTGTTCATGGTAAACAAAAGTTGGGCAACAATGTCAGCAAAATGATTTTGTACCAGCGTCTGCCAGTAGTACGTACGCGTAACAGTCGGAAATTATTCCAAGGAAACGTGCTATTGGGATATAGACATTAGGTACCAAGTTTCATCCGTTGAGCCGTGGTTGATTAACCAACATCCAAACATCAGATTTTCACATTTATTATATTTTTTCTTGTTCCACGTCCACATTCATGAGGAACGGTATAGCATATAGCGTTCCTCATGGATGTGGCTATCATAAACAAAAATAATTTCCCAAATCTGACTGGCAGTTCCAGAGATAAGCATGTTTAAAACAAACAAGCTCTTCAGCTTTATTATGTTAGTATAGGTTTTACAGAACGCAGCGGATGGCAACACCATGACTGGCTTGTTGCCAGTTATTACAAGCCCACTTATTACTGTCCCACTGCTGGGCAAGGGCTTCCCTCCATTCTTTCCTACTGTCACTATTTTGCGCCTTTTCCTTCGTAATTGGAAGCGTCGTCCCGTCATCTCCTTCGCGGTCTGCCGCTCGTTGCCAGTGTTGCTCAAATTTTGTTTACCATGAGTACGAGGCTTAAAGTCACACCTAGATTCCTAACAATATAAAACATTGTACAGTTCCGTCTAATAATATGCTTACACATAGAGAAACTGAAAAAAAAAAACTAAATTAAAATTCAGAAACAATAAATTTGGTTGCAGATTCTATGTGCACACATATATTATAACAAAATACTGTAGTACCTTACTAAGTTTCTGATGTGTCTTAGTTGTTGCATTACCTCAATAACTTAGTTTAGATTGCATTATTAAGTATGTACTGTAAACACCAAAACTAACCTCTTAAAAATGTGATCCAGAATATGAATTTTGATTTTAAAATGACAATATAACGCCAAAGGTATGTACTGTACATAAATAGGTAAATAAAATAAAATTCATTATGAGTACAATTCTAATACGTTATTGTCTATATACACCTATTCATACATTGGACTGGATTATTTAGAATTTACTTTAGATACCGATTTACACCGTGAACTATACACGCTATGGGTAAATAACGAGATCTAGGTTACAGACGTACATTCGTTCTACATACAATGTTATAAATAATTCGTATCAGTAATGTAGGCTTCGAAATAACTCGTATAGTTCTTTGTTTAGGCCTAATCTGCATTACAGGTAAATATAGGACCCGAAACAAACTGGCCTGGCCTAGGTTTTAACTATGAAATATTACAAAAATCGAATACATTCAATAGATGCTAGTAAAATTAAGTTACTGGCCTATAAAGGTAAAGAAATTGCATTAAAATGGTGCAGCAGTCACACTCGATTTTGAAAAAGCTTAACCTATGAATATGCAACATAATTTCACACATATACTAAATCCAATTTTCTTAGTCTTTTCAATGTACTCCGTTTATGCATTTGCCGATGTTATCTCTTAGACAAATATTTTTTTTGAGATCGTCGTTAACATGTTAGCATCAGTTGTTTTAGAGCAGCTTTTGAATAATCAGTTCTGCTGCCTTGCGATTAAGTAATCATTATATTACTCCAAAGAATGAAGTTAGTACATTTTTACTCAATCTATTTTGTAAGTGAACGGTGCTTTCTTTGGTTAATTTTATTCTTGTGAAGAAACTGTAAGGCGTCGTCCTAATCGAAAGCGATGATCGCGCGAATACGCGATCGTTGCGTTCATTTGTACGACGCACTAGATTGCCTTCCGGCTTTGTCGAATAATTTAACGCTTTGTTTTAGGACGAAGCCTAAGTACCCGGTCGAAAATATGGAACATTGTTTGGACGAGCATTGTCTCTAACAGTATCATTCTAAGGTTCGAACGCCCGGGTACAGCAAGGGAGTTATTCTTGCGAATTTGAGCACATATTTATGTTGATACGAAATTATTTAAATGTAACCATAGCCCGCAGGTTGATTATATTCGTTTCAAACTCTTTGAAATATGATTAAAATGTGAAAACAGTGCAGTGAACGTGATATTGAAAACTCAGTGTCACGAAAGTTATAAAATGTTTTTAAAATTGCCACAAATCCGTGCAAATGTATTAAGAACGCATGAGTATTCTATATTTTGTACCTGTTTTGAAATATCGCCTTATTGGCTAAGTAGAAGACCAGCTTCTTTATTTTTGGTAATAAAAGGAAAACGCACATCTATGCATTATAACTGGCCTCATTTTAGGACAAGTCTTTGCGAATAAAATTCTCCTACCCTGCGATTTGGTTTCGTTAATGACTTCTGTCTGGCTTTGGCTGTGCGCAAACCTACACAAAAGGCCTCAAACAGAGTGAGGGGCTGGCGCTGTGGCGACGGCGGCGGCGGAGGCGATGTATCAAACATGAAATCTACGCTGGAGTCCATACTTAAATGGCTAAGGCGAGCACTTACCGCGACGAG
Organism: Mamestra configurata; assembly: GCA_002192655.3. Classification (NCBI taxonomy): domain Eukaryota; kingdom Metazoa; phylum Arthropoda; class Insecta; order Lepidoptera; family Noctuidae; genus Mamestra; species Mamestra configurata. The sequence goes on from NDFZ01005241.1 coordinate 170,494, forward strand.
ACGGAGCGGATTAGTTATTTGAATGCAGAATTCGAGATTGTTATCAATTTCTGCAACAACAACTCTGCCATAAATTACAGAAAATCCAGGTTTAGTTTGCATTGATAAAACGCTGTTTTGTTTTTAAGACTATTCTTTTGCGCCAGAAGGCCCAAACTCATCATTAAAAATGTTCAATATCTAGTTACTTTTTCATCTTAGCGAAGATTTATGTCAAAATCACATTTTTGCTGAGATAAAAATGTAGGTCATAAAATTTAATCGCTTCCCTGACTTCATATAGTTTTGCCTAGATCTGCACACAGCCTAAGGATATCATCCTTGCAAATTTGGTACATCCAATACTTCAGGACTTGGCCACATTCTTCGTAAAATATTGATCCGTTTCTTTTCATTCTGTTTAGGACAGTTCAAAGCCAGTGTTACTGTTGACGGCGTACCGCAGTTTGTCGCGCAGTGTGCTTCGCTTCTGATAGTTTGGCAGCTTGAGGAGGTTGAAACAGGTGGACGATGTTGGCAGACGGTGCAGAGGATCCTTCTTTCTTATTGTGAAGAAGCCCCGGATTACACTGCCTGTTGGGAGTAAACATGTTTTAGTTGTATTTATAGAAAAAATACTTACATATATTTAGGAAGTCGATAGTTTCAAATAAAAAATATTTTGTTTAAACTTTTGTTTGAACTAGGTTTCCTGTAAGAAAGTTATTCTCAGTGCAGTCCGAGGTCTGGTTTTTTTTCTGGTTACGGCAACTGATTCAGGGCTATAACATCATTGGCGAAAAGTGTGGCCTTTCTAGGAGAGCAAGCGCAATGAAATGTAATTTTTAAACAATCTTACCTATTGTATCCCCCGTGTCTTCATCGTCGCCTACTTCAACGCATCGGATTGAGAATGGCGGTTTGAGGTGCGCGAACCCAAGGACTGGCGGTTTCGAGCAAGACGTCACGAACTGTAAACGGAAAAAATATTTTTAACCGACTTTAAAAAGGAGGTTATCAAATCGGATGTTTATATATACTTAATCAAAATATATTTAAAAAAACCGTTGCTGACTGACTGAGTGACTATCAGACAACACACAGCCGTAACTCCTCGTCGTAGAAAGCTGTAATTTTGACGGAACCTTCCCGAAATTCCGACGAGTACGGGAAAAAACGGGATATGCGTGTACGAAATCGCGGGCAAAAGCTAGTGTGTATATTTTTTTGATCTATGTTCGGGCATAACTCCATCATATATAAGACTGATTTGCAAAGTTATTTTTTGTTCGAAAGATTTATTCCGGAATGGTCTCATTTATATTTCGTAAAGGTCTCATGAAAAACTTCACAGACAATTAAATAGATACGGACTAGTTGGAATTTTCGGGGGTACCAGCACTAAAAAGTGTAAAATAAACAATTTTTTTACAAAAAGACAACAAACTTCCAAATTGTTTTCTATTCATGGTTAATAAGTATTTGCGTGATTTTTATTGGTTAAAATCAGCCTTTTCAATAAGCACACGCGGTGCGAAAGTCATTGAGGAACATATCGCGCTCGTGCTCGGAGAAGTCCCGCTGCAGCACGTCCCACAGCCAGCACACCACGCGGTGCGAGTCGTGGAACCCGCCGTAGTACTGAGTATGTCACATTACTGTGTGCGTCACCTTGAGGAACATGCCGCGCTCGTGCTCGGAGAAGTCCCGCTGCAGCACGTCCCACAGCCAGCACACCACGCGGTGCGAGTCGTGGAACCCGCCGTAGTACTGAGTATGTCACATTACTGTGTGCGTCACCTTGAGGAACATGCCGCGCTCGTGCTCGGAGAAGTCCCGCTGCAGCACGTCCCACAGCCAGCACACCACGCGGTGCGAGTCGTGGAACCCGCCGTAGTACTGAGTATGTCACATTACTGTGTGCGTCACCTTGAGGAACATGCCGCGCTCGTGCTCGGAGAAGTCCCGCTGCAGCACGTCCCACAGCCAGCACACCACGCGGTGCGAGTCGTGGAACCCGCCGTAGTACTGAGTATGTCACATTACTGTGTGCGTCACCTTGAGGAACATGCCGCGCTCGTGCTCGGAGAAGTCCCGCTGCAGCACGTCCCACAGCCAGCACACCACGCGGTGCGAGTCGTGGAACCCGCCGTAGTACTGAGTATGTCACATTACTGTGTGCGTCACCTTGAGGAACATGCCGCGCTCGTGCTCGGAGAAGTCCCGCTGCAGCACGTCCCACAGCCAGCACACCACGCGGTGCGAGTCGTGGAACCCGCCGTAGTACTGAGTATGTCACATTACTGTGTGCGTCACCTTGAGGAACATGCCGCGCTCGTGCTCGGAGAAGTCCCGCTGCAGCACGTCCCACAGCCAGCACACCACGCGGTGCGAGTCGTGGAACCCGCCGTAGTACTGAGTATGTCACATTACTGTGTGCGTCACCTTGAGGAACATGCCGCGCTCGTGCTCGGAGAAGTCCCGCTGCAGCACGTCCCACAGCCAGCACACCACGCGGTGCGAGTCGTGGAACCCGCCGTAGTACTGAGTATGTCACATTACTGTGTGCGTCACCTTGAGGAACATGCCGCGCTCGTGCTCGGAGAAGTCCCGCTGCAGCACGTCCCACAGCCAGCACACCACGCGGTGCGAGTCGTGGAACCCGCCGTAGTACTGAGTATGTCACATTACTGTGTGCGTCACCTTGAGGAACATGCCGCGCTCGTGCTCGGAGAAGTCCCGCTGCAGCACGTCCCACAGCCAGCACACCACGCGGTGCGAGTCGTGGAACCCGCCGTAGTACTGAGTATGTCACATTACTGTGTGCGTCACCTTGAGGAACATGCCGCGCTCGTGCTCGGAGAAGTCCCGCTGCAGCACGTCCCACAGCCAGCACACCACGCGGTGCGAGTCGTGGAACCCGCCGTAGTACTGAGTATGTCACATTACTGTGTGCGTCACCTTGAGGAACATGCCGCGCTCGTGCTCGGAGAAGTCCCGCTGCAGCACGTCCCACAGCCAGCACACCACGCGGTGCGAGTCGTGGAACCCGCCGTAGTACTGAGTATGTCACATTACTGTGTGCGTCACCTTGAGGAACATGCCGCGCTCGTGCTCGGAGAAGTCCCGCTGCAGCACGTCCCACAGCCAGCACACCACGCGGTGCGAGTCGTGGAACCCGCCGTAGTACTGAGTATGTCACATTACTGTGTGCGTCACCTTGAGGAACATGCCGCGCTCGTGCTCGGAGAAGTCCCGCTGCAGCACGTCCCACAGCCAGCACACCACGCGGTGCGAGTCGTGGAACCCGCCGTAGTACTGAGTATGTCACATTACTGTGTGCGTCACCTTGAGGAACATGCCGCGCTCGTGCTCGGAGAAGTCCCGCTGCAGCACGTCCCACAGCCAGCACACCACGCGGTGCGAGTCGTGGAACCCGCCGTAGTACTGAGTATGTCACATTACTGTGTGCGTCACCTTGAGGAACATGCCGCGCTCGTGCTCGGAGAAGTCCCGCTGCAGCACGTCCCACAGCCAGCACACCACGCGGTGCGAGTCGTGGAACCCGCCGTAGTACTGAGTATGTCACATTACTGTGTGCGTCACCTTGAGGAACATGCCGCGCTCGTGCTCGGAGAAGTCCCGCTGCAGCACGTCCCACAGCCAGCACACCACGCGGTGCGAGTCGTGGAACCCGCCGTAGTACTGAGTATGTCACATTACTGTGTGCGTCACCTTGAGGAACATGCCGCGCTCGTGCTCGGAGAAGTCCCGCTGCAGCACGTCCCACAGCCAGCACACCACGCGGTGCGAGTCGTGGAACCCGCCGTAGTACTGAGTATGTCACATTACTGTGTGCGTCACCTTGAGGAACATGCCGCGCTCGTGCTCGGAGAAGTCCCGCTGCAGCACGTCCCACAGCCAGCACACCACGCGGTGCGAGTCGTGGAACCCGCCGTAGTACTGAGTATGTCACATTACTGTGTGCGTCACCTTGAGGAACATGCCGCGCTCGTGCTCGGAGAAGTCCCGCTGCAGCACGTCCCACAGCCAGCACACCACGCGGTGCGAGTCGTGGAACCCGCCGTAGTACTGAGTATGTCACATTACTGTGTGCGTCACCTTGAGGAACATGCCGCGCTCGTGCTCGGAGAAGTCCCGCTGCAGCACGTCCCACAGCCAGCACACCACGCGGTGCGAGTCGTGGAACCCGCCGTAGTACTGAGTATGTCACATTACTGTGTGCGTCACCTTGAGGAACATGCCGCGCTCGTGCTCGGAGAAGTCCCGCTGCAGCACGTCCCACAGCCAGCACACCACGCGGTGCGAGTCGTGGAACCCGCCGTAGTACTGAGTATGTCACATTACTGTGTGCGTCACCTTGAGGAACATGCCGCGCTCGTGCTCGGAGAAGTCCCGCTGCAGCACGTCCCACAGCCAGCACACCACGCGGTGCGAGTCGTGGAACCCGCCGTAGTACTGAGTATGTCACATTACTGTGTGCGTCACCTTGAGGAACATGCCGCGCTCGTGCTCGGAGAAGTCCCGCTGCAGCACGTCCCACAGCCAGCACACCACGCGGTGCGAGTCGTGGAACCCGCCGTAGTACTGAGTATGTCACATTACTGTGTGCGTCACCTTGAGGAACATGCCGCGCTCGTGCTCGGAGAAGTCCCGCTGCAGCACGTCCCACAGCCAGCACACCACGCGGTGCGAGTCGTGGAACCCGCCGTAGTACTGAGTATGACGGCGAAGATCACGCAAGTCCAATGGTACGTTGTCGCCGCTTATTAGACGTTGGAGCTGCAAAATAGACATACATAGTATAGAAGTTATTTTATGGTATCAAAACTTCGGTCAAACCACCTAACATAGCAACAGTAACAGCAAAGCGGGCATGCTAGTTGCACAGCAGACGCTAAATGGACGTCGTTCTTTTTTCAAATGTATCCATTTCATATGCAGCGGCTTCATGGAACGCCAGTCAAGCGAAACATTCGCGATAAATAATATTTGTACGGGAAATAACGTGCATTTGAAAAACTAATTTTATACCAACTGAAAATGCATAAGACCAGCATATTATTTTAACCTAAAAAAAATAGTATGCTGCTTCGATGTGAAGATTGATTTATTACGTCATCTATTAAAATTTATTTGAACACATTTTGTTTATTTTTGGGTTGCGACCCCGTGCCTCTATCCACTACACATACTCAGATCATAGTGTATTCGTGTGCCTAGTTCATCCAAATCCGCTCAGTCGTTAAGACGGGAAAAGGCAACAAACAGTTAGACAGACACAAGTTACATTCACATTTTTAATATTAGTATAGTATGGAGTATAAGTACAGCAATATTTTCTGAAATAGTGATACGGAACCTCTGGCGTGGAAAACAGCGATAGCCATTCTGGATTTATGATAGTTCTGAATCCTTTGATGAAGGCGTTGGTTTGGTCTTTGATCTGTGTGTGCATTCTGAAGTGAGCCATCAAGTGGATGTAATTTATCCTGAAATATAAAAAGACAACACACCGTAATAAACAACTTTGAAAAAGAAAACAAGTCATCCACATTATTTTCAGGCAACTTTAAAGTACCAGATAACTTTTGAAAAAAAAAAAAATACCTACCTTAGATTTTGTTACATTTAGAGTAAATTTGGGTTGCCGTGTCTCACTTACTTGTTTTCATTAGTAACTGGTACTGCCTTCCCTCCCGGCACGAGCTCGTGAGTGACTATTTCTCCTAATCTCTCTTCATCCACCGAAAACGTAAGCTCTAACGACGATATATCGCCCTGAAATAACAAAAATAATATTTAAAAGTGACCTCTTGTTTGGTATCTTACTGGCAAAGCTAAATGCTTTTTCGTGGACACAATTTAACATTGACTGCGTTTTAACATCGTAGGAGTTCACGAAAGTCTATAAAAATATGGCACTCACATAGGTTTTGCAATTACTTTCTATAGACATATGAACGAATCCTAACATTTGATTAAGATTTACGATCTAAGATTAGCTTATAGCTATAATAATTTTTTAAATACCTGAAAATGTTTGATATACGTGAGACTCCGGTAGAGGTCGCGGTCGAGGGAGGGCAGCTCGTCGATCCAGCTGTACAGCGCCTGCTGAGTCTGGCCCAGCACTTGACTCAGGAAGAACGATGCGAATGGCACGTCCACTACTATTCCCTGTTAAACGCAATATTATTACTTAAATACAAGACAGGGCAGAGCTTAAAAGACGGAAAAGTTAAAAGAGAACCGCTTATCTTGGTATGGTCATGTGAAGAGGAGGGATGAAATGCTAAAAGAGTTATGAATATAAATGTGGATAGATGGACAGGGAGAGGGAGGCTAAAGAAAAGAAGGATGTTTTGTGTTAGGAGTGATATGAAAGAAAAGTAAGTTAGTGATACGGCTGACAGGACAGAATGGAAGAGAAAAACGTGTTGCGCCGACCCCAAGAAACATGGGATAAGGGCAAGAAGATGATGACAAGACAGGGCAGAGCTTGAAAAACCGCACTGCGTTCCAAAATTAGAACAGGATGTGGGTAAGAAGGGCACTAGGCTCAAATGGAATTTGGAGGGTCACGTTAGACACATCCTTGGAAAGCACGATAAGTGTTCTGCGCCTAATCTCTCTCCGGTCGTGACTTATTGCCGTCCCATTGGACTATGACAGTGGTGGGAGAGGATTGCATTGCATCTGTGTTTGCGGACACACTTGTGCACTTTAATATGTCTCACGCCGATAGATGGTCTACGTGCAGATTGGTATCTATGTTACCACTGACCTCATAGACTGCCTTCCCCAGCATCCGGCCAATAAACTCGAACAGCTGCAGATGGTTCTCTTGCAGACAGGACGTGGGTGAAGGGTACAAGCGTTCCTCACTCGTCACGCGGAACAAGTTCAGTGACGGGTCGAACACTCGCTTTATTGTTTCTTCCAGGAATTCTGCAACAAAAAGTAATATTTCTTTACGAGTCTCCTGCTTTTTGACAGATAAACGTGTCACTCTTGGCTGCAGACGACATTTGACAACCCCTAAGTGACAATTATATTTTACGGGGCTTGAGGCCTCTGGCAGGAGGCGTTTGGATCCCTGTATAGAGGCAGCCCGGCCCGCCCCACTTTGGGAACCAAATGTTGGAAATGCTCCACAAAATTACACCGGCTGTCGAGGACCAATCCCAGATACTTCATCGTCGACCCGACGCCGATGTGAACCCCTCCTACCGTTACTTGGTTTACCGATGGTGGCGCGTTCCGAGGACCATAAAAACTCATGGCCCCAGACTTGTGTAGGGCCACCTCGAGAACCAATTGCCGGATCCTCCCGATCTAGTTAGTATCTGGCATCAAATCTGAGATGAAAAAATAACTGCCACTGTCACACACGCATACATCAAACTTCTTGAAAGGTGATCGAACTTTTTATAGGCACTACGCCGACGTACGACTTGCGACGTATTCGTGTAGTTATGTTACAAGTATGACCATACCTTTGAACACGCCATCCTGGTCAATGCCGGCCTCGTCCAGCCCCTGCTCGTTGATGAAGCGCACGCGCACGCAGCCCTTCAGCGCGCGTGACGGCAGTGCGGCTAGCTGGCGGTATCCATCTTCTACGAGGCGAGCTCGACGTACTGTAACTAGGGTACTACGACCGCCGCATGCACGCTCTGTCAGGCCCAGCACCACCTGTAATAGTGAGGTAGATATCATGATTACTGCTGATAAAGCTGGCTTTCGATGGTGCATAATATCATGAGTCGCACGAGACAAAAGTCGAGGCGGCTTGTACTAGCGTGTGCGCAGCGCTTGGCGCTCTCTCGAGCGAATGTGCTTGTTGTAGCGCGACTCGTGATTTAACGTGGCGAGCGAACTCGATGTAAATAGTCCACCTGCTATTACTTACTACTCTTGGCGAAAAAGACATGGACATTAAATGTAAAGACGCATTCAAGATCTACTTTAGCTTTTAAATTTGTCTTTTTATTGTAAAAATCTGAATCAGAATTGCAAACCTTTTCATCAGCGACGGCGCGTCGAAACAATCTGACGCGTTCTCCGTGCGCTATCATGTGAGGCGTTTTTTGTACTAGCACCTGGAAATAATAAATACAGATTGAAAATTACGACTTCAAATAAATGATCTAGATATAGAGGGGGAGCTCGAACGGTTTTTGAGCAACCATCAGGGCGAAGAGTTGAGTCGATGCAGTATGCTGAAAGGGAATATTTGTGAAAAATGTGAGCTGTGAGCCCACTTTCAGATTTCAAAAATGTACACTTTTTAACGGGATTTTCAGAGCCGTTCATTTTCATTGAAATGGTGGACTTCCCCAATCTGACGACTTTAAAAACTCTGATTTTGTCAATTTTGAAAAGGGGGAAAAGTTGAACTTACTTGCTGAGGCTTCTTGCCCTTCTCGAGGTCGGCCATGAACTGTCCCTCGCGGATGTCTCGCACGAGCCAGTGGTTGGGCGGCGAGTAGCTGCGGCGGCAGTCGCGCCGGTACAGCACCAGCAGCAGCGTGTGCAGCGAGCTGAACAGCTCGTTGCTTTGGATTGTTTTGAGATCTGGAAAGTCAGAGGAAAGGTTACAGATTATATGATAAAGTTGAAACTATGTTAGTCACCCAGAACACTGCAGCTGGGCCACCGTCCCCCTCTCTGTGGGAGTGGGCCGTATTCCAACAAACGGCACCTGGCAGATTGGTAGATGGCTTTGATTTTACTTACCAAATAACTGTCCCATTATGGACTTGTAGACGAACATGTTGAGGAACTGCGACATGTTTATAAAGTCTTGTAACTTGAATGGATTCTGTTGCTCGTACATCTCCATATCGTCTAATATTCTGAAAAATTAAAAAAAAAAACCGTTACTATAAATTTTGTTTTGGGGTGGAAAAATAGAAGAATAGTTTAAAAATTATCTTCGTAGGACCACTTCACAGGGATTCATTGGAAAACCGCTTTGCTCGCGTAAGGCTGCGTTTCCAACAGAGATGTGCGAGGATGTGTAGCGAGGAATGTGTTTGTGTGAACCAATAGAATCAATTCATTTACCTAGCTTCACTACAGGCTAGGTAAACGAAATCATTATATTGGTTCGTAAAAACACATTCCTAAACGCACCCTTAAAGTAGCCTATAATCGCCTCTAGGGTCCCATCTATGTCTGTAACAAAATTCATCTAAATCGGTTCGGTGAAAGCATTATAAACAAACATACCCATATAAACTCACTTTCATATTTTTAGCAGTTAGGATAGGATTTAAAATTCATATTTTTTAGAATTCCAAAAAAACCTCACTTAAGTATATTTTGTTTTGAAAGGTTTTTTTTCAGCTGCAATAAAATGTTGTGTTTTTTTTAAATCAAATTTAATACTCACGTAACATAATGCGTCATGCAGTCGGCGAACAGTATCAACATCTGGAACTCCGGCGCAGACGTCTTCGTGTTTACAGCTAAGAGATCGAGGAACGACTTCAAGCCACAGTTTGGTCCCAGCGTGCACAAGAATTGCCATAACGAGTATAATATCTCATCTTGATTACATAACCCTGGAAAACGACATTGAAAATGATATTTAAAGTATAATACTCCAAATATTTTGCAATATATTACGCTTCAATGACGTAGGACAGGGATGGCGAACCTTTTTTGGAGAACGTGCCATTTTCATTACAAAAATAATTTTTGCCATGACGTGTCACCAAAAGTCTTGACTTGGTGATACAATGGACAAAAAATAACACTAGACGCTATTAACTTAACTCTTTTTTTTGTAACTATAAATTCATAAAGCAATCTTAATGCCAATCAGCTTTGTGTTCAGCATGATTTTTGTTGTTGCTAATAATTCAAGATGCTAAGTAATCTTGTATAGGCGTCCCCAAATTATTTTGCTGCGTGCCACGACTAGCACGCGTGCCATAGGTTCGCCATCCCTGACGTAGGATATCGAGATGTTGCGAAATTGTACGAAAGTTACCGCGGCCCTGGGACGCAAAGGACATAAGGAGGAACACGGATAGGCTTTAATCAGTAAGAGTCTGGAGTCAGGAGCGGGAAGAGTCATTTGAACCCACCCAAAATAAAAAAAAAGGATATCGAGATGTGAATACTGACAGTTGGATTGAATTATTCGATCCAACGTCATCCAATTCACAATCGCTAAGGAAGGAGGCATCTGGCTCTCTTCATTATGCATCTTTCAAAGATAAATCGATGGAAACTCATAAGTTGGTATATTGTCGCTATAACACCAAATTATAATTAAAAAAATCAAATAAAAAAAACAAGAAATGAGACTTTTTACAGTTTATAGAATGGAATTATTTGAGCGCGAGTTCGACGCGCAGCTGGCCAGTGTTTTTATATTTCAGATTTTTTTTAAGGCTATGACAACTGAAGATATTAAACGCACCTGTAAGTATATCAAGTTTGACTTGCGTCATGGTCTGTAGTGCGTTGTGGTACATCGAACATATTAAAGCTGCTTTGGTACAGTCTGGAGATCCTAACTTTCTGTAGTGCTTGTTCGCGTTTGATCTGGAAAAACACAATTACATTATGTCAATGTTCATAAAACAGATTCGACACCCTCCAGTGTTTAGCAAAACTCTTGAAAAGTAAATAGAGTCCGACCGAAACTGGTTTTCCGGCCGAAACTGAAACCGAAACCGAATATTCGGCCGTGGCTTCAGTTTCGGCCGAAACCGAAACTCACGTGTTCAAATATAAAATTCCTTAAAATACTGAAATTTGGTAATTTCAGTATTTTAAGGAATTTTATATTTGAACACGTGAGTTTTATATTTTACCCATTATTCTGCATTAATTACGACATGAAATGGATAATCAAATCACACATTTAGAATTAACAAAGATACCTAGATCACAATTAGTAGGACAGTCATACTTACATTTAGAATTAAGTAACTCACTACTAAACTACAGTAAACATTTAAATTGAATACAGTTATAAAATCAAATAAAAAAAAAACTTCTAAATATCTTATCAAGACAAAATATCTTAACAACAGAGCTATGCGAACGGCGCACGACAATTCCCGAACAGGGCCGCCAGCGTCCGCCAAAGCGTTACCGCGAGAAACGAAGTTAGGCGAGCGACAACTTCCGAAATCAGTTTCGGTTTCGGCAAAAGTTTCGGCCAATTTTGGCCGAAACCGAAACTGCCGTCGAAACTTGATTTTTGGCCGAAACTCGGCCGAAACCGAAACCGAACTTTCGGTCGAACACTAAAGTAAATGTATCGTACTACAATCACTTAATCAGAAAAGTCCCGTGGTTCCTAGGGCAACACATCTTTAGAGTTCCTTATTTGCAGTGGATATTTATAGACAATTATGATATGATGAAGAATTTTTTTACCACCTTTAAACTGATAGCGGTATTCTTAGTCAAAGTCGCTATATCAACCGAATGATGTACACAACTGGCCATAGGCCTTCACCATAGATTACAAGAGTACACAGCAATATACACAATTTATAAGCACCAAGTGGAACTCACCTATTAGTCCTAGCTTCAATAGCCCTCCTGATAATAGCAGCAGGATTGTTGCTCTGCACCGGCGTGGAGGGCTGCGAGGGCCCCGCACCCTCCTCGCCCGTGACCCCCGCGTCTATCATCTCCTTCAGCGGCTGAGCCAGCACCTTCTTCAGCATCGGAGCCCCCCACAACAGGGACAGCTGGCTCCGGAGGTTGCCCATCGCCGGAGGCAGGTACGTGTCGAAGGATTGAGAGAACCAGCCGAGGATCGGGTGCCAGTTGCTGAGGTTACCCTTCTTGGTGACCACGTATTGTTGGCAGGAGTCGAGGAAGCGGGTTACTACGAGCTGTGAAAGATTTTAATGTAGTGCTATAAAAGTATTTTTAACTAAAATACACACAATATAAAAACACTCAGGTAGTCCGTAAACCACTTAACCATCTTCAGTTCTAATCTTTATACTCTTCCTAATCATCAAGTCTCCGGATCAAGCATGTAAGTATTTTATATTATTGTGTCTGCGTGTCCTGTGCTAAAGGTGTAAAAAAGTATACAATAAATAAAGCCATGTAGGTAGGCATCTGTGGTGTGTGTGTGTGTGTGTCTCTTCCACCCCTTCAGAAACGTGATTTATGGCCAACCTCCAAGAAGCATTATCATTATACCCACTTCCTCTCTTTCCCTCTCTTTGTTTCTAAGGGGGTTCAGATAACACAAGTCACCCATAATTTTTCTTACCACAAACGTCGGGTAGAAGGACTCGCTCTGCGCGTACTCCCGCTCGGAATGCGCCAGTTGTATCAAGTTGGCTAGCAGGCACAGCGCGTAGTTTCCTTCGAGCGTGTTGAACACGATGCGCATGTTCTGGTCCGTGCTCAGGAACTCCAGGCATTTGTCGAACATCGAGTACGACCGGAAGGAGGACATCGACTGTGGAAAAATACATAATGATTTAGTCTTTTACATCGTTTTCACATATATGTATAATTTCAACATTAATGATGTTACCATAACTTTGTAAAAAATATTATTTTTAAAAGAGTATCCATGGAGTTTCTTGCACGTTCTTCTCCATAGAGATCTACGCTTTGGAACGTGCAAATAGCTTCATTTTTGACCGACCGCCCTTGACAATTCAAAAGTGCAAATCAGAAATACAAATATATTCTGAATTGCATCAAATGGAGTTCTTAATCCACATCGAATGCACCCTTGGTGGTACTCTACGCTACAGCTTTGCTGACTGGCTAGTATCTTCTACACGGCATGTGCAATTTATTTATAATATTGTCGATACAGGAGTAAAACGTTACTTAATTAAAGCACAAATCCAGATGCTTTCAGACACTATGCCAAACCTGCTAAAAATGCACTCAAAAAGTCCCTATGTAATGTCCATTAAATTATATAATAAACTACCCGCATTAATCAAAAAAGAAGAGAAAATTAACATATTTTTAAGAAAACTTAGACAATTTTTACTCAATAAAAGCTACTACTCGGTAAACGAATTTCTAGGTGATAGACTAATAAAGTCATAACTCATAACTGAAGTACCTATTCATGTCCTTAATTTTTATTTGATTTGTTAATTCTATTTACATCTCTCAATAGATAACTATATTAACAGTTTCCTAAGTAATTTTACATTTCATAAAATGCTTCCTCTCTCCTAACCTAGATACTTATCTTGCTGTGCCAAACAGGGTCCATATGAACCTATTTGTTATTTTACCACCTAAGAATACATGTGGAATGCAATAAAAGTATTGAGTATTGCTCAAAAGCATGAAAAGTTTTGAAACATCCCAATGGTAAAAGACGTTTTATACTTTTTCAAAAAAATACTAAAATGACTGCGTTGACAGCGTCACTATGGCGGTCAGCGATATGTTCTTCAGCTAGATCTTCTTGCTCTATATTCTTACCTCGGTGGATATCTGCTGCATATGATACACTAGCGTAGGCACCGACAGGATCTGTATAATGTACATGGTGAGCAGCTTCTCGGAGAACTGCGCCGACACCAGCGGCCGCAGCGACAGCGTCACTATAGCGGTCAGCGATATGTCCTTCAGCTAGATCTTCTCGCTCTATATCCTTACCTCGGGGGATATCTGCTGCATATGATACACTAGCGTAGGCACCGACAGGATCTGTATAATGTACATGGTGAGCAGCTTCTCGGAGAACTGCGCCGACACCAGCGGCCGCAGCGACAGCGTCACTATAGCGGTCAGCGATATGTCCTTCAGCTAGATCTTCTCGCTCTATATCCTTACCTCGGGGGATATCTGCTGCATATGATACACTAGCGTAGGCACCGACAGGATCTGTATAATGTACATGGTGAGCAGCTTCTCGGAGAACTGCGCCGACACCAGCGGCCGCAGCGACAGCGTCACTATAGCGGTCAGCGATATGTCCTTCAGCTAGATCTTCTCGCTCTATATCCTTACCTCGGGGGATATCTGCTGCATATGATACACTAGCGTAGGCACCGACAGGATCTGTATAATGTACATGGTGAGCAGCTTCTCGGAGAACTGCGCCGACACCAGCGGCCGCAGCGACAGCGTCACTATAGCGGTCAGCGATATGTCCTTCAGCTAGATCTTCTCGCTCTATATCCTTACCTCGGGGGATATCTGCTGCATATGATACACTAGCGTAGGCACCGACAGGATCTGTATAATGTACATGGTGAGCAGCTTCTCGGAGAACTGCGCCGACACCAGCGGCCGCAGCGACAGCGTCACTATAGCGGTCAGCGATATGTCCTTCAGCTAGATCTTCTCGCTCTATATCCTTACCTCGGGGGATATCTGCTGCATATGATACACTAGCGTAGGCACCGACAGGATCTGTATAATGTACATGGTGAGCAGCTTCTCGGAGAACTGCGCCGACACCAGCGGCCGCAGCGACAGCGTCACTATAGCGGTCAGCGATATGTCCTTCAGCTAGATCTTCTCGCTCTATATCCTTACCTCGGGGGATATCTGCTGCATATGATACACTAGCGTAGGCACCGACAGGATCTGTATAATGTACATGGTGAGCAGCTTCTCGGAGAACTGCGCCGACACCAGCGGCCGCAGCGACAGCGTCACTATAGCGGTCAGCGATATGTCCTTCAGCTAGATCTTCTCGCTCTATATCCTTACCTCGGGGGATATCTGCTGCATATGATACACTAGCGTAGGCACCGACAGGATCTGTATAATGTACATGGTGAGCAGCTTCTCGGAGAACTGCGCCGACACCAGCGGCCGCAGCGACAGCGTCACTATAGCGGTCAGCGATATGTCCTTCAGCTAGATCTTCTCGCTCTATATCCTTACCTCGGGGGATATCTGCTGCATATGATACACTAGCGTAGGCACCGACAGGATCTGTATAATGTACATGGTGAGCAGCTTCTCGGAGAACTGCGCCGACACCAGCGGCCGCAGCGACAGCGTCACTATAGCGGTCAGCGATATGTCCTTCAGCTAGATCTTCTCGCTCTATATCCTTACCTCGGGGGATATCTGCTGCATATGATACACTAGCGTAGGCACCGACAGGATCTGTATAATGTACATGGTGAGCAGCTTCTCGGAGAACTGCGCCGACACCAGCGGCCGCAGCGACAGCGTCACTATAGCGGTCAGCGATATGTCCTTCAGCTAGATCTTCTCGCTCTATATCCTTACCTCGGGGGATATCTGCTGCATATGATACACTAGCGTAGGCACCGACAGGATCTGTATAATGTACATGGTGAGCAGCTTCTCGGAGAACTGCGCCGACACCAGCGGCCGCAGCGACAGCGTCACTATAGCGGTCAGCGATATGTCCTTCAGCTAGATCTTCTCGCTCTATATCCTTACCTCGGGGGATATCTGCTGCATATGATACACTAGCGTAGGCACCGACAGGATCTGTATAATGTACATGGTGAGCAGCTTCTCGGAGAACTGCGCCGACACCAGCGGCCGCAGCGACAGCGTCACTATAGCGGTCAGCGATATGTCCTTCAGCTAGATCTTCTCGCTCTATATCCTTACCTCGGGGGATATCTGCTGCATATGATACACTAGCGTAGGCACCGACAGGATCTGTATAATGTACATGGTGAGCAGCTTCTCGGAGAACTGCGCCGACACCAGCGGCCGCAGCGACAGCGTCACTATAGCGGTCAGCGATATGTTCTTCAGGTAGATCTTTTCGCGGCATAGACCTCGGAGTAAGAGGGACTGGAACAAATGAATATTAAGGTTATAAACGTATTACATTTAAAATCATCGGCCTAAAGACGTCTTCGTTTCAACTGAGTCGGTCCACTAGATTCGGAGGGAATTGGCTGTGATAGAAGAATATACAGACAGACCCACAAATCTTTTAAGCCATAAGGGTTCCGTTTTTTCATTCGGACATTCAGAACCCTAAAAATTCGCCTATTATTGTACCAGTGAAGGGAAAATTATTTCACTATATTATAATGGAAACTGAATCCCAAGTGAATGAACCCTAAGCATACGTGTGTTTAATAGTGCTAGGTATGGCAGGCATATATTAGTATGAAGTTATTTGTATTTAAAGGAATACGGAAAAGGTGGTACTTCTGTATTTTTTTTATCAAAACAATTTTAAATTAGTATTTGTTTTTAAGGTCATTATCAGACCATAAACCACAATAATGAAAGTATACATTAATAACAAAAAACATTCATAGATAAGATGCAACCTTACAACTAATAACACAACCAATTACTCGTCAAACTATTAATTAGTAACAAAATAGCTTCTTAATTAAGAAACAAATCAATAATATCCGTAAACAATCATAATACCCTTGTGACCAGACAGTTACACATGTTGCATATAAAATAGAAATAATATGACTTGCTATTCATACCAGTAACTGATAATACTTGCGCAAATATTATTGCAACTTTGTGTACTATAAATTTTACAGTACGGCATCAATTTGCATGGTAACAGAGTTTAATTAAATTGACGAGGAGGAATCGTCAATTGACACGAAATGGTCGCGACGCAAGCAATTGCTTAGTTTTAATTGATTTGATACAGTATGACGAGACTTGCATACGAGACATTTATGTTAAACTAGTGTCTGGTAGCAGTTTCATTCACTTTAACCTTTTGAACGCTATTGTTACGTATACATGACAAGCAAGCGCGTGCCCTGTACACCAAACGTCACAAATATGTGACAAAAAGTACGGTGAATTTGTGGCTTGTCGTCGGCGGCACGCCGATGCGTTTATGCTCTGGCGTTGAAAAGGTTATAGTTCGAAATTATGTTGAGGAATCGTAGTCGAAAATAAAGTATCCCAACAAGGCCAAATCCAGAACATCGTCTATCTACTTGCCTAGTTTTAACAAACACGCCGACTAACGAATGAGTAACATGCACCTTGATAAACTGGTTTTATAAGAAATCTTTTTATTGCATGTGTTTGAAGAAAGACAAAATGTTGCATTTTACATTAAAAAAATGTCTGTACCTGTTTAATATTTAGTTTTAATATTAATTGTCTAAGTCATTATTTCGACTGGGTGTGAATTTTATTTTAATAGCTAGTGTTATATACCTGGCTGGAGCTCTATGTATTTGCTCACAAAATTAGAAGCGACAAGAAACAATGTGTGTCAGGCAAATTATCCAATTAGTGTAAGTGACACTTTTCCATCAGGGGATTAGAGTTAATTAAGCATACGGCACTCATGGAAATAGGTAACCATAGCTTTCAACGTTATTTGGTACTTTGTAGGCTGGTCTCTAATTTCAAATCCAGAATGTGGCCCCTGACAATTCACTGATTATTTGGGAAAGACTTCTGACTTTTAGAATGAGCTTTATCTTCCGGCCTTGACAAAAAAAGTGCTTGTAAATGGTCTATATTTGAAATAATTGTTTATGATTTAATTTTTTTTTACTTGAGTGTTGATTAATCAGGTAATGAGATAAGATTTGCTTTATTCTACAGTGTGTACTGTAGAATAGAGAAAACTCACTCATTAAAACATTTCAATTAATCATTATTTTCCTATTATAGCATAGAATATAACTGTTTACTCACTTTCAAAGTCAAATAATATCCCTTATGAAACAGCGAGCCCATGACGTTAGCACACAACTGTGTCATGCCTCCCCGCAGTTTCTCAAAGTTCTTCAGTCGTGTGAGTGCCCACGTGTTGTTGGCAGTGAACGCTACCAACGTGTGCAGGTGGATCAGGATGCTCTGCATGTCTATGGGAGACTCTGGCTTTAGCTCCTCAAGGTATAAACAGCATTTGTACAGGAGATCCTTGATGTGAGCTATCCATCGGAGACTGAAAATTATTTTAAGATGTTAAAAGGCCATCATTTTAAATTAGCTTCAGTTCAATCAATTAAGTTTATTTACAGATTTTTGGTCAAGAAGGGAGGATTTTATAATTGTGGCTTTGCACAGGCATTAGTGAACTCTACAAGGAATGAAAGATTTACCTAGTATTTATTTATTTTATTTATTATGTATGCTAGAAATGACCTTGTTTAAATCCATATGATTCATATCTTGTTCATAAAATACAGTCATCAGTTATAAAGAACAATTGACAAGTAACTGTTACATTATCCTTATTAATATCTAACACACATATTCAAATTAGGTGCTAAATAAGATGTAACATTTTGGTAAACAAGCTAATTTAACTAATTGCATAGACTACTCGATTTAGAAGAGTAGGTAACTTTGATAAGGAAATACTTATTAAGACATAAGCAATATTTGTACAGTGTTTATGGTGATGACAACATTTATTTGTGTACAAATCCATAGTGAGTTAATATTTCGCACCCGTAGAATGACAGTAACCTAATGCGAAAATTGCGACAAGCAAGAAAATCTTAAAAAAGTAGTGTTAGGTAAAACCAAAATCTCTCCCTTGACCTACGTATAAGCTGCCCTTTCCCACTCATAATTTGGACTCTTTTTCACCACAGGGTTTTAGAGTAGGTATGCTTTTCAAGATCAGTTTATGTCAAAATTATAAGTAGCCGGAATTTTGATTTATTAATTGAAAACTTATGTATATTAGTGGCATCTCTCTCGCAGTCACCTAAATTAATATTCTTCATTAATTGGCCAGCAGATTGCATGTACAAAAGTGTTACTGATGAATACTACACTGAATATGTATTTAAAATTAATAGATTTTACATAATTACACAATATTATTTAGATCACCCACAAAATATTATGTAATTAGTCTCTCTCTATTAGTAACACTTCAGTAATTATCAAGAACAGATTTATAAGGAAATTAATCTATAAAAGTTTAAGAGAGGAGTGTTTATGATGCCAAGTCTACTAGTTGTTTAGCATAACAAGATGCATGTTGTCAAGCAAGACCAAATATGGACCTGTTCTGTTTTTGTAGCCTGTTACACTTTATTGCTAACTTAATGCCTTTCCATTTTATTAAAAAAAAACATTGCATAATAGGAACAATATTTCGTCATCATCATATTAGCCGAAAGACGTCCACTGCTGGACATAGGCCTCCCCCAAGTGTCGCCGCAATGACAGGTCCACCCGCAACCCACACCAGTTCATCGGTCAGACCGACCGAACAATATCTAGTGTAGTTTTATTAAGTCTTCATTCTCTGTTCAAGACATGACAATAACAAATATGATATTGAACTATAGCGATGTTATTTTAACGAAAGAAAGAAGTAAACATACCTGTATTCTTTATTCAGGAAGACACCAACATAAGACATTTTGACTGACTCAGAATGCAGGCTCTGTACTATATACTTGCAAAGTTTTTCAAACCGTTTCCGGTCTCTCTGCTGTTTGAAGACTAGAAACAGTCTACATGTTACTTTGTAGACTTCTAACGCTGGAATCAGTTCTATTGGCTGCGGTGGTTCTTCCTGTGGAGTTGCTGGCTCCGGGAGGAGTTGGTCGAATTCATTTCTAGAAAAGTAGAAAAGATTGCTCAATATGCTGTTGCACTTTTTAGTTTTTGGAATTAAATAATTTGTTAAGTTTGTATGGTAAATGGATATTTTGACTTTTTGAGGAAGATAGAATGATAAAAATTCGCGTGTTTTTGTTATGAATTATGATAGGTAACAGGTTTTGCTATAAAATTATGAAGCAACATTTTAAAGATTTGAACTAATAACTCACAGAATACGTTTGAGGAATTTCTGTCTTGCGAGCCATCCTCTGATAACTGCCTGAACAGTAACAGCCGACTGGTCCCGCTTCTTCTCAAGCGCACGCTCCTCGCGAGCCGCCTTCGTCTGCTCCAGGAACGAGTCCTTGGTCGTCAGAGACTTGGAGAACATCTTCAACCCTATCGTTCACTACCCAAATAATTCGCTTTGTTTCCCTTTTTGGACTACCTGTCAGGACATAAAGCTGTACAAACGCATCGTTCAAAGCAAAGCTATCGCACGGTAAGCATTGTTATTAACTGTAAAGCACTCTGAACTATCTATTTAAATCATATTTGCAAAATAATAATTGATTTCAATAGATTTATGGTTTATTTTAGAGAAGCCCTTCGGGTAGAAATTTGTTATTTTGACATTTTCTTACAGTGTTGTCATTCGCGTGAAATTTTGTCCCAGTATTTGCACAATCGTCGACGTAAAAATGTTGGTTTAATTTTAAACATTGATTTGTTTTAATAAAATATACGTAACTATGATTCCTAAACTTCAAAATATTGTTAATTCATATATTGTTGGATTGAGTAAAACTAAGAAAAAAGCAAATAAACATTTCGATATTTTTGAATAGCAACATTGGATCATTACAGTGTAGCAAGGTGTTTTGTGATTTTTTCCCTTAAATAGATTCCCTTTTGTTTTTTTGAAATTTCGTTTGCTTCAGATATTCAATGCTTTAAAATATGTAGAAGGATTTTAAATAACAAAAGTCAAAATGAGACATTATTCCGGATATTATGAACAAGCTTAAAAAACTACTCTTCACGGATGTGCAAAAAATATACGCTTCTGAGCTGCAACTACCACGTATAACTCCTTCTTAGAAGGGTATTTTGGTTTCTCTGGCAATACTCAGAACTTTAGTTTTAATTTTTGTGGAGCAAAAGAATTCAATACTGCCATGTAATTAAAACAATAAAAATAATATTATTTTGATAGACATAGAATGATACGAAAATGACTCATAATAATAACACACACTATACAATCACTATAAAATATGTAAGCTTGTCTCAGCTGCTCAAGACAATTAGCATATGTATTTATTTATTCTAAATTTTATAAGTATACTTAAAATGGGTACAAGAGCAAAGTAAGAGGCAAACCTGTACTAGTGTACTATCACTAGACTATCAGAATCAGTGATTCCTCCAATTACATACAACAAAAGCTCGAAACTGATTTTAAAAAGCCATTGTCAGTAAGCAAAATTTTCACAGAATCATTATATCAGGAGTACCGTACTAAAGTTGAAGAAAAAATATATAATCCAAAGTAATGGTAACTTTATTTATTTACGGACAGTTATGCGTGTCAGTATAGGGGTAAAGTCTATTCGACCCACATCTTTTTTTTTTTTTTAAGGATGGGAAATCATCAAATGACTTCTTCCGCTCTGGGTGGAGCGGAAGGGCGTGTCAGACTCTTACTGACTAAAACCCATCCGTGTTCCTTCTAAAGCCCTTTGCTTTCCAGGGCCGCGGTGACTCTTTCGAACAAATTCCGCAACCCTGGCAGGCTCTGGCCCTAGCGGGCCCCGTCCTCTTTGCTGACATCTCTTTGAGGCGCGCGTGAAACACAACGCGCCATCGACCCGGGCCTGGTGGTAATCGGACAGCGAACCACCCAACGCTCGCCGTCCGCAGGCCCGCGCCTACGGTGGCCGGGGATCGCCCTGCGACTCCCGACGCCCGGGGCGTCTTCTCCTGTTGCGGCGGTTGGGACGAAGGCCTTGCCTTTCCCTCGCGCGGTCCGCCTCCTCCTTCGCTAGCATTACTGCTTCGCAGAAGGAGGTGACCGCTTCCCAAGCCTCCTCGCTCCGGACCATGGATTCAACCAGGGCCGGACGCGAGAGGTTGCCGCCGCCGATCGCCTCGACGAGGACACGGCGGTGCTCAGCCCAAGCAGGGCAGACCTCCACCGTATGCTCCACCGTGTCCTCCGGGCGATCCTCACAGTGCTGACACCCGGGCGTGTCCTCCCGCTTAATCCGAAAGTCTATTCGACCCCTACACTTACCTACACAGTACAGTAGGTAGGTACAGTGGAGCAGGGACAGTGTGAATGTACTTATGATGAAAAAGAGGAGTTTATTTAGTAACAACAAGAGGACTTTCTATGTCATCATATGTGATGTTTTTAAGCCAGGTCATTATTTTGTTTTTAACTTCAAACCTATTTGATGCATAAATGGGAGTAATTTTATTGATTTTATTGACTTAGGTTGTATAATCTCGCATACGTGCATATAATAATAATAACCTACGGTGGCCCAGCTTGAGCTGTAGGTATACAGCTCAAGCTCAACGAAGCTGGGCCACCCAATCTAAGCATTTGGTGTACTCGCAGCCCATGATGTCGAGAGGTCACTATGGTTGCCAGCAGGATTAATATTAGGTGGTGCATCATAATCATAAATTCATAACTTAACTATAAATACTATACAATAGATTTTGGGGGCACGGCCATCTTTACTTAGAGGTACAAGGGGTGTAAAAAACCCGGGCGCATAGCACTAGGGGGTTGCGGAATTTCTTCGAAAGAGTAACCGCGGCCCTGGAACGCAAGGGGCATTAGGAGGAACACGTATAGTTTTTCCAAATAGATTCAAATCCCACTTGATGTGTTCTGCTATATGGACCATCGGAAGCAGTTAGAGGGTCAGGCCTTTTTTTTTAACGAATGGAAATCATCAAATGACTTTTCCGCTCTGGGTGGAGCGAAAGAGCGTGTCAGACTCTTACTGACTAAAACCCATCCGTGTTCCTTCTAAAGTTTTAGTCAAAGAAGTTTCTTCTATTTAAGTATTCATTGTCAAAAGACCTATCCGAGGTGGGGTGCATACATTTCTATTCCCTCTAAAAAGTGGCAACCGTGCTTACAAAATTACGAGTCATTTGTATATTGCAATATTTTTAGATCGAAAGTAAAGGAACAGACAGTGCACTTGTGTTTGCGCACACATTTGTGAGCACTATTAATAAAATCTCCTGTGGACTTGGTTAATCTCCGTTGATATTGGGGATTCTCGGGGTATTATTATTACTATTATTTACTGATATTATAACGCATAATGCATTCAGGGTGCTTTTGGAGTTGCTGTGGCGATGTAGCGCGTCAGGGATGTTCGCGGAAGCGTGCGTAGACAGGTTTGCAGCGATCATGCGAAAGCGATTCCATGATGGCGCGCTTGCGCTCCTCCTCCAATAGCATCCTGAATGTGTTTGCGGACCGGTGGGACTCTCCCCTCTTACAAAGGTGGGTAAGTGTTCAGACACACTTATCCAAATAAACTGGTGTACACTGTTGTTTATTATTGTAAATTTAATTTAATACTAACTTTAGGCTAAGTTGTACAACGACTAACAATATATGGAAGTAATTCTGAAATAAAATATTTGAATTGAATTGAATTATCCCATCTATCATCATACCGGGCCCTTCCGGCCTAGTCCGACCATGTGAATACGACACCAGAAAAGTTATCTTATACGAGAAAACGTGCGTGCGTGCGTGATTTTCGATACCTGTCGCGTTCAGCATACTCTATCTTTTAAAATATTTCTGCATAACTTAAAATCCTATTTTTGTATGAATGGACAAAATAAAGTATTACTGACAATACAAGTTGCTAGGAGCTTACTTCGTTCGCTCTTGATTTATCTTTTTTTTTTTGCTTTTCTGTTTTCGTTCAAAGTAGGTTATATATCAGTTGCTTATTTATTTTTCGGCCAAGAGGAATAGAAAACCTATTTAATATTTTGCGATGGTACGGGCAATTCGGCCGACACGACTGGTTGTTAATTATGTAGGTATGTACTTAAGTACTATCTACAGAGTGGCAGGTATCTACATAACTTTGGAAAAGCAAAACTATTAAGTGGGTATTCATATCAACTAATGAAAATCTCGTTTGTCGAGTCCGACTCGGTCTTTGCCAATTTTGTTTGATATTTAGAATGCATCATCCAAAGAAGTTCTTAGAATTTTCGCTTAGCAGAGCTATCTCAGATTTTTGCATGCTTATTTTCACCATACATTTAATTACAAAAACCCCAAGAGCGTGTTGGGCCAAGCACAGTGTAGAGTTCCGCATTTTTCTGTCCCGAAACCATGATATAAAATAATCATTTTTAACCCATTTTCGTTATAAGCGACTCGAGGGTACCTAAAGATTTCGTATTTTTCTTTTGGGGTACGGAACTCAAAAAGTAGAGGATACATCAATACCATAAGTCCAAAGCTTCCCCCTAATCAATTCCCATCAAATTAATAAAGTTACGACGTAACACCTTAATCTCTTCATTCCTCTGTAATGAAAGTGTGGGAACCAATCAGTGTCCAATAAAATTCTCACATACACTTAGATATGAGGTACCTATTGCCTTAGTCATGACGTTCTTCATAACTCATTATCTGAATCCTACAATTCATTAGTATCCGGTGATTAGCAATGAGTAATACCGGGCATTGTCGACGGTGATAGGGACAATGCTTGCATAATCTGATAAGTGATAAGGATTGGCATTTGGCATGTGGGACCTATGTAATCTTTGTACTTGGAAATGATAAGGGTGATTAATCAGGAAGTGGAGGAGTCATGGGGAATGCTTGACTTCGGTAATGGGCTTGAAATGATAAGTTAATTGAGCGGGAAGGAAAGAACTTTATTTATTTTATTAGGTGGATATCCAGTAACTTATTTCCAGCGTTAATCCATCTAAACTTAGGCACTTGCCTATTCGGTAACCCTTCGTGTGGATTTCTACCTACAAAATCTTTGGTCCTGCTTTTGGGATCTTTCTTTCCTTTTTCTAAGGAACACCAAGTGGGTCATCTACGAGTAGGTATTTCTAGACTTCAGTGGTTTTGTGGTGTCAGAGCATGCCTGGTTTCTGAGATATACTCACATCAACTCTCATTAGGTAATAAATTGTCGATATACATGTGTACAGAAATGCGATATTGAACCAATTGGATAAAGAATGAGAGAATAGATTTATAGAATATGAACACCATTTGAAGTACCACAGGAGCCGGATTAGCAGCCAAGATTTTACAGCCTCACGAACCAGAATATATTAATCGGATCGGACACTTGAAAACACAAAGTAAATAAATCATTAGTATTGGTGACCCGGTGGACTCTTGTGGTGTGGTGTGGACGCGATACAGAATCGTGAAGGATCCCACAGAGGTGTCAAACGTAGCAGCGTTAATTTTAAAAGAAAAGAATCTGTCTGTACAGCAATTTTAGAACAATGAATATGTGTGCCTTAATTATAACGTAGCCTACTGCTTTCAAGCTACGGTTGCTATGAGCTCATCAGCATTCAGATTCAGTCATTGTAGAACTTAGATCTCTTTAGGTAGGTACCAATTAATAAACTTTAAGTACGCAACACATAGACCGACTAATATGCCTCAGGCGCTAGTGAAAGGTGGTGGAGAAATTACATGGCAGCAGGTGGATATTGTACCTATTTACCTTAGGGTAAAGATGTTACTGGTGAATGGTCTATCAACTATAGAATATTTTGACATTATTATTCTTAACTGGAATTTGCCCAGGGCTACGCCCTTGTGAAATTTGTTTTCATTATCGCAAGAGAACGTAGGTACTGCCGGGAAAAAAGGACCTAATTCAAGTTACGGTCTACAAGTGTGTAATGTTTTATCCAAATAGTTTATAGCGTTCAGGAGTAATCATCTAGGTAATCATACAGATAAATCACCTTCATTGTCTCACGTAGACGTACATTAACCTGAATAACTTAGATATTTTTTTAAATAAGCACGAACCTCCCTAATGTCCACTAATGGTATTACTGTTGGAACTATAGGGACCTAGGCTTTCTGCTATTATGAAATTAATTAGGATAAAGCAGCCATACTCGACCTTTTTCTGTCTGGGCCGCACGGCGCTTCTACTATTATCATGATGGGCCGCAAATCGACATTTCGTAGTAGTATCAACACATGAATGGGACTTTTGTATTTGTGAGAAATTAACAGTTTTCGATTTTACCCATGCTATGACATAGGCCAACCTTTTCGTTTAGATATTGAGGTCAGATTTATACAGTATTTATAAATACTCGTAGTTTTGTACTCACTAAAATTACTTCTGGGACACTGAGTAAATATAGCTCCTATCAATAATGAGCTAGGCTACGGGGCCATATAGAAAAGCTTGGTGGGACACATACAGTCCGGTTGAGTAGGTACGGCTGGGTAAGAGTATATGTAGCTTTTTATTTAGGTAACCTCAAGCTGCTTCTAATTTCTTAAACGCAACTTCGTGGCTGAGTTATTGGCTGCCGCGCTGCGTATCGCAGGTTCGATTCCCGCTCGGAACAAACATTTCCTACAGATAGTTGTTTCAGGTCTGGCTGTTTGTGTATGTGAGTTTGTATGTTTATACACGCATCTACGACACAAGAGAAATTCGTAGTGTTGGGCAACGTTTTAAAAAATTGGCCAAGTGCAAGTTGAACGTGCACACGAAGGGTTCCGTACCATAAGCCGAAAAAAACATGTTTCTTGTATTGGGGACCCCTTTTATTTTTAATTTTATTTCATGTTTATTAGTTTTTGGTACCTATAGTGGTAACAGAAATACATCATCTGTGAAAATTTCAACTGTCTAGCTATCACGGTTTATGAGATACAGCCTGGTGACAAACAGACGGACAGTGGTGTCTTAGTAATAGGGTCCCGTTTTTACCCTTTAGGTACGGAACCCTAAAAACAAAAAAAATGGCAATAGTTCTAAACAACGTTGCTAAGCAATCCGAATCGAATCACGAAAGTCAATAAATAAAACGCTTTGGTCACGGCACGTTAACTTTCTCCATTTTTTTGTAGATCTTTCTTTTTGCGAGCCGCTGGTGGAGGAAACAAAGGCATCGATTAGCCGCCTGTCTTCGCTCACAAGCTGTTAGTGTCAACTATAGAGAATGGGTTGTTTATGTGGTTTTTTGTTCGCGTTGTGTTTTCCGAGTTAGGTACGTATTTTTATGCCGATGATATTTTTTCTCAAATAGGTAAAAGGTCTACTGTATCTACCTAAATAAATGTTTGTAGAATCAATATACTTACCTAATTCAATTACCATCCAAGCCGGAAAGAATAAACGCGTAACTAAGAGATTAATTCAACAACCTTGTTTAGAGATGGAACCCTAAGGTTGAAGTTTAAATAAATAAATATATAACCTTTTTTAGTTGATAAGACTTTACATCTGTAAATTGATTACACTTGCTTAACATTAGTAATTGAAACTTCTGAAACTAAACTCCTTTATAAAACTTTACCGACTCATGGCGCAATTATAACACTTGGTCGTCAGCCCGAATTCGGGTGCTCGAAAGACTACTCGAATTTGAGCACCCGATTCATTAAGTACACTGGTCATCGCACTGGATGGAACTGCGACTACGAGTACTTTAAAGTTGGATCGCAGAAGCTGGACTAATTGTCTGAAGACCTCGTTCATTTACATTTAGTCATTGCCCGAATTCGGGAGAACGACCAGTGTTTTATTCAATTACGACTTCAGGTCTGCAATAAAATCGTAACAGGAATTGACTGCTGCTTATTATTACATAGGTATCAAACAACTTTTTTTTAAAGTTAAGGTTATTTTTCAAAGGCGCTTCTCACAGCGGAAGGTTGGTACACCTGTCGGCACCATGCCCTGCCCCAACATGGCCTTGCTAATTATGCTACCTTAAAATATTATACACCGTTATGTTAATAAATGGCCCCGTCATACTGTTTGAAGGTTGAAAACGTTTGGTAGAGCCTAGAAGGGTAGTATCAAGGACGATATTAAGAAAATGTAACGGGCCATTTTTCAGTGGTCATAAAATGTGAATTTTATTTGAATGAATATGGCAATTTGTCATATTTTATAAAAAAGATCAAACCATCATCTTCAGATTAAAGTTATCTGACTATTGGAAAACTCTGCGTTATATTTTTACTTCTTAACCGTACCTAACCATTAAAACGGCTTCATTACTGAAGTCTTATTGAATTGGTAATTAAAGTTATCAAACTGTTTAATTATAGGTTTTCTTTTTCAGTATATTCCTGAACAGAAAAACAATCAATAAAACAATCTATAAATATAAGTAGTTTGGCTTGAGCTCAAATCAAAATCGCGTTCCTGAGCAAAACCAACCGCTCAGCCACTACGCCAACCGTGAATTTCATATTCTAAATACTTTAGTGTAAAAACTCGCATTGGGAAGTTATATAATGGCCCAACAAAAATCTCGTTCAAGACAGGTTTTAGGGAATGCAAACTGTGTTTTTCAGTTCGATAAAAGTAGTCTTGGCATACTCATTTTACTATGTGGTATTTATCGACCCTTACCGTTACAAAGGCCGTAACTCCAAATCTCATACGGTTTTGAGATTTAAGGAAATATTGGGTAGATTTGTTTTCACCTCAGTTGCAGATCCAAAGAACTGGAAAAACTTAGTAAGAATGCATCAAAAGAGTAAGTTTCCCTTAAGTGGTATTTACGCCCTTTGTAGCGGAAAGCCGAGAGAGTCGATAATGTATCCTGAAGTGATATGAAAGTTAATGATAAATTTGTACAAACTTCTAAGTACGACAAGAAAACTAGACAACTGTAAGTAAAATATATTAAATGTTTAAAAAAGGCTGGTTATTTTAATTAAGCGCAGTTAGGTATACTTATAACGCGGAAAAAAAACAGTCAAGTGCGAGTCGGACTCTCACACGAAGGGTACCATAAACCGAAAAAAACACGTTTTTTTGTATGGGAGCCCACTTTTAATTTGTAATTTAGTTTTTATTATTTTTTGTTATAGAGGCAATAGAAATACTCACTCTGTGAAAATGTCAACTGTCTACCGGTCCTTGAGATACAGCCCGCTGACAGACGGACGGACGGACGGACAGCGGAGGCTTAGTAATAGGGTTCCATTGGTGACACTTTGAGTACGGAACCCTTCAAAATAAATTAATCTTTTCTATTTTTTTGGAATGAAAGTAATTTATACCCACAATCGGCGGTGTTATCGCAAACAGAGATCTCTTTTAAAAAACCTTGTTTTCCTGGCGAGGCTAGTAGGTACTGCACCCAACGGCAACTATTAGAATAGAACCTACTGGCCACGATTATTAGAAACTATCATTTAAACATATTGAAAACCGTTAAAACGGCTTCATTACTTAATTCTTGCATATTAATGAATTTACGAGTAACCGCCTAACTACAGCAAAACATCAAAAATTAATCAATTAAAATGTATTTACCTTTTACCTTTTAAGAATGTCAGTTTAATTAGAACAGCTTCACCGTTTAACCCTCCTTTTTGCTTCGTCGTAGTCGGGTAAAAGTACCTACACAAAAACTGGCGGTGTTAAATGACAGCTGTTTATTAGTTGAAGAGCCATTTGTCGACACATGCTTATGTACGTGAGGAGGGAATAATGATACATCAGTTAATGTACTTTTAAACAAAGGTATTGGTTTTGCTACCCATATTTTCAGGTACAGCATAAATGAATCACATAAAATGCCAAAAAAACTATTAATTGACTCACAAAACATTATATCCAAAATATTATTATAAAAAACATGCGAAGCAGTCTTTGGGGACTGCCGATAGAAGTGAAAACTAAGCGAAAGCTAAAGCGTTCGGTGACGATGACGCGAGTTCCATGATTTTTGTTCACCCAAAAAGGACACATATATACACAGTATACATATAGCTATGGAAAGCGTTCGATGACGATGACGCGAGTTCCATGATTTTTGTTCACCCAAAAAGTGCTCAAAGCGACTAAAGAAGTTTTAGAAATACCAGTGGGTGTGCGTTTTTTCCTTACTAAAACCACCCCCGTGATCAACACATGAAAGGGGCCCGTTACCTCTTAAACGAGCACTCCGAAATCCCCTTTCTATTAGGTAGTTACCTAAATACCTACTTCCCTAATTAGAATTTGGTTACTTTTTTTTTAATGATGGGAAATCATTAAATGACTTCTTCCGCTCTGGGTGGAGTGGAAGGGCGTGTCAGACTCTTACCTACTGACTAAAACCCATCCGTGTTCCTTCTAAAACCCTTTGCGTTCCAGGGCCGCGGTGACTCTAACGAACAAATTCCGCAACCCTGGCAGGCTCTGGCCCTAGCAGGCCCGTCTTCTATGCTTACATCAGAATTTGGTTACTAACATCTGAATGATTGAGTTAATGTCAAGAACTTATCCAGTCAGTTTCAATTCCAGCAGTCAACTGTCAGTCCTTTTGTGTTATCTACTAACTACAAAAGAATTTGATATAATTCTTCAAAGAAACTGACATCTCAACAACACTTCGCCTGTCTAAAATGCTTCAAAAACACATATTAATTAATTTAATTAACGAATGGGTACAGGTGACATGGTTTGAAACCTGTTGCTTGTTCCTAGACCTTAGCATGCATGGCGTATTTAAGTAATTGCCCTATATATATATAGGTATGTGTTTAGGTATGTATATACCTAAGTGGCACAACATACCTAGGTGGGTACGTTTCGGAATTTTGTTCATCATTCAGTGGAAGGAATGCTATAACAAGATGAAATATCGATAAACGTATTGATTTTCACCTGCACCTTTTTTGAAAAGTCAGTTATAAAAGGCAAAATTAAAATTTAATGACATTATTTCCAGATATTGTCATTAAGTTTTTGCTAATTAAACAGCTTCGATGGTTGCTAATCTTTAATTATAAATAAAAATTGTTTTTTCAATAACCAATTAGGCAATGATACTTGGTATGAGTATAGATACCTAATTAACAATAAACTAAGTACCTACCTACTTAAGTATTAAACATTAGATAATTTGTTAAAGGCACAGGTTTAAACAAAAAAACCAATATAACAACGGTTAAATATTTGGATGCCACTTGACCACTTATTATAATAATTTTCTTAATCTTATTTTCAGAATAAAACAGGTTTAAAATCCAGCAGTGTAAATTTTCAATTAGTTAGCTCAACATTTCACCTATCTATTATAATCATTAGGTATCGTCAGTTTCTCACGAAATTTATACGGGACCACCTGGAGAGTGGCGCCTCTTGGGCACCCCCGAACTGTGGCCAACACGCGTATAAATATCGTGAAAACAACCTTTATTGAAGGCGGCCTACTATAAACTAACTTAGCTTATTATCAGTGACTCATGTTTTGGGAAACAAATATGAAATCCAGATTCAAGTTCAGTCAAAGACATTGTAAGTTACACAGGTGTATTTTTCAAGTTTCATTTCTTCAATAATAAAGCCAAGTAGACCAAAAAGCGTTATGTAAATCCCACTCAATATAATATAAAACATCTCACACGCATATATTCAAGTCAAATCCATTCAGAGCAACAATAGGCCTTCATCGATACTGCGCCTACGCATCGAATTCGAATGTCAATCGTAACAATCGAGCTCGATTACCTGACAGATAAAGGCGGGCGGAAAGCTCGAGGAAAGCGCCACAAGCCAATTTGAACTGTGAAGGCTTTGACGGCCGCCGCCATTAGTCCATCCTCCGCCAATCAGGCGAAAAGGGCGGAGCCATGCGCACGCGCCGCCCGCCACGCAAAACCGATTCAGTGTAAACGCAGCTGTCGCTCCGTAGCCACGTATATTTATCCTCGTTTCCCTGCTTCGTTTGTTTTTAATTATGAACTTTTTGTGAGACTCGGGTGTGTACTTGTGTTGAACTTTGTAAGGAGGTTTTATGTATTTTTAGAGACGGATTAGATGATGTTATTGTGAAGTGACTCGCGGTGACTGTTATTGTGTTTGTTGTTCAATTGCAAGATGATGATGGATCAGGCTCACTTCGGGGAGTATTTGCTGAGGCAGCAAATGTTGCATGCGGCGTCGCTCAGCGGCTTGCGTAAGTTTAATTTTCTTTGTAGCCATTTGGTTGGTTTTTAATGGAGATAAAATAATATTTGAAAATTCTAATTAACTAAATGCTTATTTAGAAGGAAATGGAAAATCCTTATTAACGATTGCGATGGATCAGAACAGTAGAAAAGGAAACGGACAACTTTTCCCGATTTTTCCAACGACATCCAAGAAATGTATTAACAAGATTATTGAGAGACATAACGACATAACACTTGTAGCGCAGGTCACTGTGTCGTCACACTTGTCACATTCTGAGGTCTTCGGAACTCGTTTCTTCAAACTATAATCGTCCAAGTTCGCCGTCAGCATAAATAATATCATAAGCATGTATAATTTTGATCATACTTTGCGATAAGCAGATTGAACGTGTACTAAAATGTTAGTTTTGAACGTTGTTTTTATGTGTAAGAGTAGAGAATCTTGTGTACTCGTAGAGAAGAAACAATTTCTACCTAATATAATTTTGAAACAATAAAAGCGCAAGAAAATCATCTAGCTAGGTATTTTCTGTCGTTTGCACAAACTGTAATATCTACCTAGTTGATCGTTATGTGTTTTTCAAAAATCCAATTTAAAAAAAAACCTATTTTACCCAAAAGCTATGGTACATTTTTCTATAACCGACACAAATATTCGTTTAACCTTCCGGTTAACAACCTCACATAAAATTAAGTTACCTTTTTATTACTTTCATTGAACTTATCACTTCATTACATTTAATTTTTTTTTAAATTTATATTCTTCAAAACTTGCGATAACGAGGTATGAACTAATTAACAAAACGCTAGAATATGCTAATTAATCGCCAATTAAAACAAAGTGTCAGCTGTTAACACACAAAATTATAATTATCATATTAATACGTGCTTAATATTTCTAAGAATGCTATTGGTCTAGTAATTTTATGTTTTGCATTTATTATTTAATAAGAGTTGATAAGGCAATAAAAATATAAAATATTATGCGTTATTTTGATTAATAGATTGACAAATAATGTCACGGAGTCCTTGATTTATGATACGGTTTAAGTTTAATTTACTTACCTATTTAACAACAGGAACTTATTACTCTTGTTATTACACTTACTCTTGGTTTTCAGCGGCTTCCAGTGTGACTGGAATACCAGTATTTTACATGGAGGAAGGCCTATCTGGCCACCACAAAACCTTTTGAAAAAATGTTACCCATTTAAGTATTGCAGATAATTCTATTGAGCAAAATATAATCTGTAAGAAAATCCATTATCCCTACGGAAAACAACACACGCGACACATTTGAAAATTACACCTAGATACATTGTTAAGAAAATAATTACCTTTTTTATCTATTACTTAAAGGTAACAATCTAGCAGGAAAATAAAGAAAACCTTATCTTTCATTAAAGAAACGCGATGAGAACAACAAATAGCCTAGCTCCGGTGGTCTAACCGTGTAAGAGAATTGGGGTATATTTCAATGGTGCATGCTAAACAAATTATTTGATTAACGCCACACAATAACAAAACGTTTGGTTAACAACTTTGTTTAGAGTTGCCGGAAACAATGGACACATTCGTTCGGTTTGACGGAAAAGAAATAAAAAGTTTTTCCGATAAAAATCATGTGTTTAAATTATTTTATCAAAATGGTGGTTCAACTTTATGAATCTGTCATGTACAAAATATGTTTTCTATTATTAAAATATTATGTTAATTTACCTAAATATTTGGTCGTGCCTATTTTTATAATTTAAGCATTTTGCAACACATACATAACATAAATTAAATTGTTAGAAAAATAAAAACCTAATATTGGAAATAAATTGCATTAGGCACCAAAAATAAACCGTTATCTAATATTGTAATTGTAATGTTGAAAAACGAATAAAGGCAACGCAAAACGTTTATTAAATTTAATCAAATAAAATAACAAAAGCGCTAGAAAAACTAATCATTTGTTGAGCGCGTTGAAGTCTTTTCTATGGGCGCGGTTAATCGTGAAGCGTAGTCGCATACCTCCGCATACATAAGAACTTTCTTTGACTAAAAAACAATAATAAAATTCAATATTTTACGGATTATTAGTATAGAAATGGTCATGCCATATTATTTAAAAAAAAAACAGTTGTTTTTTAAATTATTAGTAAACTCAAACTACTGAAATGTTAGCTAAAAACATAAATTACATTTTTCTGTTACGCACTTACGAGTATTTGCAATCATTCAGCATAAATATTGACGAACAGACATTTCCATACTAATAGAATCTATTTTCCCCGTTTTCACTCATCCTTTCTCTTCCAATAAGCCTGCGATAATCCCTAACAAAAGACATACCTGCACACCTCCCAAAGGAAACGCATTATATAAGTGCTAAGGTCCAAGTGACACCGAGCACTCTGTAACACACATAATGACCTCCTCTCACCGTGCAGGCATGTACTCATTCATAACGTTTTTACTCCATTGTCTGAGCTAAGGATTAAAAAACGACTGTATTTCTCCCTTAACGGCTTAACCTATAGGGTGACGGGAGTAGTTCATGTCTGTGGCTAACGTAGTTTATTATTGCTATAAACATTACGTAAATATGGCTCAAAGGGTTGTTTTATGGGAATCATGATGGTGGTTGGATTTAGTAATCTATTCAAAGTGGTCTAAGACATATTCATTTTTACTGCAGACCTTAGACAGCTGCCAGCGGCTCACAACTGCTCTTTATTAAATACTTTATTGCTACACCTCATTTATTTATTGATTAACTAGCTTTTTCTTGCAGCCCGCTTTCTTGAAAGTCTGATATATTCCCAAGGGAAGATTCTCATGGGATAAAAAGTATCCCATATAGCTTTTTCTTGCAGCCCGCTTTCTTGAAAGTCTGATATATTCCCAAGGGAAGATTCTCATGGGATAAAAAGTATCCCATATAGCTTTTTCTTGCAGCCCGCTTTCTTGAAAGTCTGATATATTCCCAAGGGAAGATTCTCATGGGATAAAAAGTATCCCATATAGCTTTTTCTTGCAGCCCGCTTTCTTGAAAGTCTGATATATTCCCAAGGGAAGATTCTCATGGGATAAAAAGTATCCCATATAGCTTTTTCTTGCAGCCCGCTTTCTTGAAAGTCTGATATATTCCCAAGGGAAGATTCTCATGGGATAAAAAGTATCCCATATAGCTTTTTCTTGCAGCCCGCTTTCTTGAAAGTCTGATATATTCCCAAGGGAAGATTCTCATGGGATAAAAAGTATCCCATATAGCTTTTTCTTGCAGCCCGCTTTCTTGAAAGTCTGATATATTCCCAAGGGAAGATTCTCATGGGATAAAAAGTATCCCATATAGCTTTTTCTTGCAGCCCGCTTTCTTGAAAGTCTGATATATTCCCAAGGGAAGATTCTCATGGGATAAAAAGTATCCCATATAGCTTTTTCTTGCAGCCCGCTTTCTTGAAAGTCTGATATATTCCCAAGGGAAGATTCTCATGGGATAAAAAGTATCCCATATAGCTTTTTCTTGCAGCTTCGCCCTCGTGAAAGTAGGATATATTCCCAAGGGAAGATTCTCATGGGATAAAACGTATCTCATATCCTAATCCAGATCATAATCTACATGAATGTCAATTTTCATCCAAATCTGTTCAGCCGTTAAGACGTGAAAACGTAACAGACAGACAGTTTAACTTTGGCATTTAAAATATTAGTATGGTTATATACTTCATTGTACACCACATAACAAACATTTATAAAAACCAGTGTACAATAAGCGGTCATATCGCATAGTATAAACTCTTAAACTGCACTGAATGAAAGGAGATAGATGTTTGGCGGTTAGTGTACAAACATTCTAAATAATATTAATAAGACAATCTAATCCTATCCAAATCCTTGAAACGAGCAATTCTTGTATATATATATTATATATATTTACAAGAATTTATAAATATAATCTGAATCTCGGAAACGGCTCCAACGATTTTCATGATTTAGTATGCAGGGGGTTTCGGGGGCGATAAATCGATCTAGCTAGGTTTCATTTTTAGAAAACGTTAACCAAAAAAAAAAACCGGTCATCCAGGTACTAATATTAAATACTGCTTTAGCTGATACCAATAACATTCATGCATGTGCGTCAAACGCATACGCTGTTTTTATTTTGGAGTCAGCAGAATTTAATTTTTCTTTTTTTTTACTATTGATAGGCACGATTTTGACCACTATTTCACCTGATGGTAAGCGATGATGTCGAAGATGGAGCACGCTTGCCTAGAAGTAACCTATTCACTCTTGAATTTAAAGCCTTCTAGGCTGTAGCCATCAGGAAACACAGACTCTGACAAGGAATTTCACTCCTTAGCTGTATGCACATTAAAAATGTGGCAATTTATCTATGATTTTTTAAATTAGGTACCTATCTGAGGAATTTACTAACTTGCTTGTATTCAAATCGTCCAATTTATAGGTCTCTTTTACCCGGTGACCCAGAAGGAGAGGAAAGGTTTTCAGAGTAGGTTTTGTCCGCGACTTCGTACGCGCATATCCCGTTCCCGTAGGAATTTCACGTTCCCATATATACATACATCCCACCTATAGCCTTTCTCATGAACTTGGCTATCATATACAAAAAGAATTTTCCAAATCAGACTGGGAGTTCCAGAGATTAGCGCGTTTAAACAAACTCTTCAGATTTTATATTAGTATAGATACATATGACCATGTGGATATATCTGCAAAATAAGGAGTTCAGAACTCCTTATACTCTTGTATTTAATGTTGTATGAGGATACTTTCCGCCTATGTACAGACAGACGCCAGCACACCAGGCTACTTGAAACTGTATATTTTCTCAATAAACCTCAAGGTTTATTGGGAAAATTTACAGTTTCAAGTACAAATTTCTTTTGATTGTTGTCCGCTAAGAAAATTAATTTTCCAAAGTTTTTTTTTATGGTATGCGTCATACTTGGTTACTTGGATCAAATAAACTCCTTTTCTCTTCTTTACTTTCTTATTGCCTTTTCCTTAAACTATAAAATCAAAACCAATAATTATTACCCGTTTTCATCTAAAGTATACTTTTTAAAATAGTTACATATTTCTAAGTTAAAGCTTGGTACGCAGTAAACGTACTTTATTTCCCCCTACAAAGACCGCAACGTAATTTTGCCTATTATGGTGCAAAGGGCGTCCATTAATTTATTTTTGTAAAATAATTAAGATTCCTATAAATGCCGAGTTCTTGCTAGTCGACCGGCTCGTCACAATAGGTTTTCTACTTAAATATAACAATCCAATAAGGTGTATAATCGGTTGGCATATACAATATGTCACACTTTACCTATAACATGGAAGCGCACCTGCTATCAAGTTACATATGAAATTAGACCCAGTTTCTGACGGTTTAGAGTTTAAAATCGAATGGCAATATTTTACATAGGCAGCAGATTTTTTCACAGCAAAATGGCTTTATATGACCACGTTTGCCTCCCCTCAATTGGCCATTTAATCAAGTTGCATAATGCCACCTGCCTTTGTCTGACTTGTGGTGTTAAATTGTTGAGTCTTACTGGCTTATCTCAAGACACGCTATTTAACAGTTTGTATATTATCTTGATAAGTGTTGTAAGCTTACGTTATTATAATTACACAAAATAAATTATAATTAGCTTATAGTATCATAATGATCATGCAGTAAATGTTAAAATAATTAGTAGTAATGTAACGATAATAAGTAGATATTTACATATCTTAAAAATGTATAACAACCTCATACCAGTAAATGTGAAACGCAAAAAATATTTATCATGAAAATGATTCAAATATTATGTGCTTCAAAATATTAATATTCGAAAACTTTCTAACATATACCAAAGGACGAAAACCCGTACATGTTCCCTACAATAAGATTTCATTGAATCTCAATCCATTCAGCACGAGTCGAGATGATATTCCTCAACCCGAAGATAATTGCTTGTTAAGCGGCCCAGAGATGCTGCCATCATGGCCCATCAATGTCGCGTCATCAAATTATATCAGAACCTCGTACGTTAGCTTTTTGTTCGAGCCAAGGATATTTATGTATTTTTATTGACTTTGATGCACTGTTTTTGTGTATTGGAATTTTGAATGACATCTGACTGAATGTTAGCATAGCCTTCTCATCTACCAATGGAAAGAAATAATATATGTTTGATTTCGTATGAACAAAACATCACATACGGCCCTATTTATGATTAATTCTGGCCAGAACTATCCCACTGCTGGGAAAACGTTTCCCTGCATTCCTTCTATTTATTTATTTATTTATTATATACTATACTTCTCTTCTACTTCTATTGTTCCCGGTTCTGTGCCACTTCTTGCCAATGCCTAAGGAAGACATCCAAGGCGTTCCGCCAGCTTCCTCGCGGTCTGTCGCAGACTATATTCTGCCCTCATCCCAATATATTTTGGGTCTTCGCAGCATGTCTCTCCCAATCATAGCCATTTCAACACCTCCTTTCTAGCCATTTGATCTTCTTCTACCTCTATAATCATCCAGGTTTATACTAAAGATGTGGAAGTTACAACTTCTTACTACCGACAAATTGTAAAAGCACGTCACGCATGGTGGGCTAAACATTCATTAGAATTACATTATTTATTTATACTTAGACATGTAAATAAATATCGCATTCAAA
This sequence comes from Mamestra configurata, assembly GCA_002192655.3. Classification (NCBI taxonomy): domain Eukaryota; kingdom Metazoa; phylum Arthropoda; class Insecta; order Lepidoptera; family Noctuidae; genus Mamestra; species Mamestra configurata. The sequence goes on from NDFZ01005241.1 coordinate 208,861, forward strand.
TATCTCCATAAACTCCGATATTTAAAACTTACTACGCCGACACAAGAAACGCATTCAATAACTTTTACATCGGTCCTTTGATCCGCGCATGGAACGGCGCCGTCGCCAAAACTTCACTCATAAAAAAACAATATTAAACATCATCAAATGTAAAGAAGAACTTACACCATCATACCAATTATATCTACACTTGAATTTGAACTTTATGTTCCAAAAAATAAGATATGAAATCAATTGTAATTTGTTGAGATGATATCTGGTTTTTTGAGCATTTTCGTCATTTTACCTCATTAGTGATGTTTCCATAGAATACGGTCGATTATACGAGCGTGTCCGGCTGAACTAACGAGTGTTTATTAATTAATAAAGTCGTGAATGATTGCAGTGTCACGGACTGTTACATAGCTCAGTTTATTGAATATCGTTGTAACGGTAATTCTGGATAGATGTGTGCAGTTTTGTCTTAATTTGTCTGCTTTTGACAGTGTTTAATTGAGTAATTTGTATTATTAACAACACCATTGCTCACATTTTCACAGTGGTTTTAATATAAATGTTAATACCTTTGTGTGAATAAAAAATAGAAACTATGTTGTCTCTTTGTAGTCATATTGTCATCTAAGGATGTTATTTCATACGTTTCTGAACTAAGATTTCTGATGAGAAAAACCTAGTTCCAATTATGATATTAATAAAGCTACAGTTAATTCATAATAGGCTCATTTTAAAACAAATTAAATCATCTTTTCCTAAAAAGCCTGCTCAAAAGTCAGACGTGAGTACATCCTTGTTAGTTCAACATTACTTACAATCAGAAATGTTTTAACTGACGAAACGAATCCTACATTTGTCGGCAATCACAGAGAAGGGAAAAATAATCTTGTAACTCTTTAGATTGTTAAAAGCATTAGTTAAGCTTCTTATGATTAAAAGGACCAACTTTTGATTTCAAACTTGGTCCTTTGGTACATGTTGTTTTTATTTGTGATAATTTTACGCTTTGAGTACTTTTGTTTCTTATTATATTCAGCTCGGTATTTCTTATACATTACTCTTCGTCATTATTATTATTTTGGCCCAAAATTATCACTGCTGAGTATTCCGTTTTACTTTGCCTTTTCATGCTTATATTTGCGTGTATTCCAATCGTTAGCACTCGTTCAAGCCAACCATAACTTGGAACCACTTTCCAGTACCCGTGTCCGCTAATAAATATATTATATTATACGACATATACCTATCATATATTGTAAGTTTTGTAAGGTAGGTACATCAAAAGAACCGCCCACGCCGATCATAAATTACAATTTAAGTTTATGAATGAATATTTTTCGCAGTATTATTCGGGATGATGCCTTGATTACTTGAAATGTCGTATACCGTGTCATCGGTTTATAATTAAAGATGAACGGATATTATTTTGACGGTATTAATACAGAAATATTGAAAAAGGAAATGGATTTTGGATCAGATCGTTGATATGGTTGAAATAACCTCGGATGTCATTCCAATATTTTTGACAGGCAGTCAAGGATAATCAAAGCGACAGCAAAATTGTTTCTAATGCCTATTGGTTTGACCTTAAATATGCCTGACGTGATGGTATTATAACTGTCTGCGTATTTATTAATACTAAATCCTAATTACAGGTAACTAATATTAAACATGCGAAAGTGAGTCCGTTTGTTGAACCGATTTTGGTGAATTTCGGTACTGAGATGGATGAGACCCTGGAGACCCTGCTAAAATGTATCGAAGCGCGAGACGAAGTCGCGGGCAAAAGCTATTCTATATATTTAATTGTACACCTGAATATATTTTACAAAAAAGTTATTATCAAACACGCATTAAATTAATTTGAAAAGAATTCAACTCTGAAATCCAAGTTCACAACCATTGTGTGAAAATCCTTTAAAAATATTAAAGCTTATTGATGTTTTTTTTTAACAATAATTGACAAGCAGTTTAAAGTTGTTTAACGTAGCACGAGGAATAAGTATATGCATATTTTCATGGTTATTCGTACCTCAGTAGCCTTCCCCATCGAAAATTAATATTTCCTGCAAGCATTATCATTTTATCATACAAGTCACGATTAAATGTATTAACATTTTTTTATCTTGTATCTTAATTAGCAAAAGATATAATGTACAATTATCTTTTTAAGTTACACTGTGTCGCAGCCTTATTATGTTTTTGAGATTCTAGTATACAGTGCTACACTCTATTATTTAAGCCCTTAATGTGTTTTTAGGGTTCCGTACCCAAAGAGTAAAACGGGACCCTATTACTAAGACTCCGCTGTCTGTCCGTCTGTCACCAGGCTGTATCTCATGAACCGTGATAGTTAGACAGTTGAAATTTTCACAGATGCCGATGATGAGATGATTTTTGATTGTTTTTCTGTTGCCGCTATGACAACAAAAACGAAAAATGGAATAAAATAAATATTTAAAGGGGCTCCCATACCACAAACGTGATTTTTTTGCCGTTTTTACAGATAATGGTACAGAACCCTTCGTGCGCGAGTCCGACTCGCACTTGGCCGGTTTTTTATATTGTAAAATGAAGTTCAAACAGTTTTTTAAACGTCAAAAAAAGTTAGTTGACATTCTAACTGTGTAAATGCGATATTTTTTTATAAAGGCGTAATGATTTTTTCTGCTATGAGTCTGCGACTATAACACGGAGTTTTTAGCATTTTTAGAACCCTAAAACATATTTTTACAGAGATTTTGCATTTTATTAAACTTATTATTTACCCAAAGAAAATCTTAAGAACTTGTAAGTTTGGTCTTAATATCTCTAAGGCATCAAAATAAATAAAATCCAAAATCTATTAAGCGCTTATCTAATCTCCAAATATGTCCAAAATAAACGTCTTCGAATTTCTTATGTATCCAGTTTTATTTATATTTGTACATAAGTGGGAAGGACCACGGTGTCGTGGTGACTTGGCGAGTAGTTCTAGTTGGTATTAATGCTTATAATTTATCTTTATAATTTATTCAGTATTAGTTGCCGCACGCGGCTTCGCCCGCGTGATTGTCGAAAATTATATCAAGGGAACATATTCCCGGGATAAAAATCCTATGTGTTATTCCACAGTATAATCTACCACTGTGCAAAATTTCATCAAAATCCATTCAGTAGTTTTTGCGTGAAAGAGTAACAAACATTCACCCATCCATCCATCCATACAAACTTTTGCGTTTATAATATTAGTATGATTTGCTTGTTAATTTAACTGTACACTTTATGCTTCTGACCTAGCTATTATAACTTTGCTTATCAAAACATCTTTTTATGGTAAAATAGTGTTTGAAAATAGTTTACTTCACATTGAAAAACAAATTAAGTATGTGTTTTTATAAAGGAGAAATAAGTTATTAAAATGTTTCCCTACGCAGTATGCCTATAGTAAATAAGTAGGTTTTAGGCCGTCAGCCTAAAACAAAAAGAAAAATCTTATGAAAATTCAACCTCTTCAAAGCAGACTTACCATGGTCCATAATTTTTGCTGATAAGCAGGTATTTTTGCAAGAAATGTTGACTTAATAAAAAATACTGTAAATTTCATCGTAATTCGTACACACATTGACATATATAACAATCTCCACATTTTCCTCGCAGAGCACCGCGTGGGCGCGGACGCCGAGCCGCCGGCGTGCGAGGCGCGCCTGCTCAACGGCGACCTCTGGAGGCGCTTCCACGACATCGGCACTGAGATGATCATCACCAAGGGAGGACGGTAAGTCTACTATACTATTATTATTACAAAACTAAAAAAATATATTTCAAAACCTTGTAGGTAGCCACACACGTAGCATCGGAAAATAAGACGAAAGTTTTCTTCAAAAACTTTGATAGGCAAAACGTAGCGTGAAAATATTACTTTATTTTTTTTATTTTTTTTTGGATTTAATAGAATACAACTGGAAAAGTCACAGAATACATAACCTCGCAAAAATAGGCTGAAAGGTTAAGATTGGAAGCCGATCCCATCGAGGTAATCAATGACCTGGGCAGAGCTATCTGCCCAGCTTCTTCCAATCGTCATCAGATTGAGCTGGATAATCAGAACTCTGATCATGACTTTATTTTCCTTAAGCTGGTATTCCAAAGGACAAAACAAGTGAAAAATGCGGTTTTAAAGGTGGTAAAGATGGCAGTTTAAGGATTTTTTTTTTATGTCTGTTGCATGCAAAATCGCATCCAGTGAACTAAACAAGTGACTCAGGCACTTTTTTTCATCTGATCAAAAGCCCAAAAAATATAAAGGATGCTGTAGGGTTTACGAATCTTACCTAACGTGCATTAAAGAGATGATTCAAATAATTGGCTTATACGACTGATTCTGATCTGGCCTCGTCTAGTTTAAGTTACGCACGAATGCACCCGGACAGGTGGGCGAAGGTCGTCACTCACTGGTCGCCTGAGGAAGGACGTCGTCATCGAGCTCGACCCCGACGAAGGTGGTGTGACGATCTCATCATGTTTGCAGGGCAGATTTGGCCAGAGATTGCCCAAGAGAGAGAGATTTGGAAGGAGAAAGGGGATGCCTTTGCCCAGCAGTGGGACACAAGTGCAGGCTAAAAACAAAGAATTGTCGTGCTAAATCATACTAATTTTATAAAGGCGAAAGTTTGTGAGTGTGTGTGTGTGTGTATGTTTACTGCTTCACGCGCAAACGGCTGAACCAATTTTGATAAAATTTGGTATGCAGGAAGCTGACACCCTGGATTGACACATAGGCTAACACATATACTTTTTATATGCGGGTAACACCACGGGGCGTAGCTAGTCACTATAAAATATCATTATCATTCGATTGAGAATTCATTTATTGAATATTGAAGTAATTCAGTTATTTTTTAAATTTGGAAGGCAATTTCGTTACCACATCGCAATGTATCTGAAGAATAATTTACTTGAGCAAAGCTGGCCAAGTGATGTGGTTCTAAAATTAGAGACAATCGTTTACAAGTAATAATTCGTTCGCTTTATATGCCAAACGTGAAACAACACTTAACTATGTGAAAGGGACTCAGAAATGATTTTACGCCACACGTAGCGCCGCGGGCAAGTGATTATTAAAACATAAATTCTTCGAAATTAAGTGAATTGTGTGGTGGTCCGGTGAGCCTGTAGTAGTTCCTGTGTCGGTTAGCATGCAGCAATAGTCTAATTTAATTGCGGGGAATATGTTCTAAGTTATCAGCTTATTTTCGAAGTAACGTACCAGCAACGTTTTTGTTCTCGCAATTACTCCTTATTATAAATATGTCAACACAAATACTGAGGTACCTATTTGTAGTTTCCTAGCACTTTAATTTCCGCAAAACATCGCTCAGTTCTTGTAATTTGTTTGCCATGTAATTGGCGAATAATAATGTTGATAATTGTCTTCCATGTACAAATACTTGTTATAGATATTTAATTGAGAGATATTTCATAATTTGCACCTGTCCCGGCTATTATTGGCGATTCGTGGGAAGTGTTGGCGCAGCGCGCGCCGCCCTCCGCCCGCCCTGCGCGTGTGCCGGCTATGCGACGCGGCGCGACAACGCGACCTCAACACCATGCGACAATGCGACAACCACCACGCGACATTTACAATTTATTGAAAAAAACTCCTAACTATCGACTCAATTAAACGTTGCAGCTGTCGGAATCCAAGAATCGAATACACAAAAACATATTACTCGTAATAAATTACAAAATAATAACAAAAACTTAACGAAAACCCATTAGGACTGCTGAATCTGACGCGAGGCTTGTTAACGGATAATTTGGGAGACGGGGCCGGACCTCCGTCATAGACAAAACAAACAGCTGCCCCGGCAATTTGTGCATTTCTCTAAATGGACGAGCACAAATTACACCTTATTATAAGCTTGTTTGCTTTACGACGGTACCCCTACAATTATATTTTTTTCGTGATCGATAATGTGGGTGCGAGCAGTGAAGAAATTACACAGTCGTCGCGATCTCGGCGCCTCCGCCCTTCTGCGAGCGAGAGCCGCGACCCACCACGAGGCACTCCGGCCGCAGCGCTCATTACCTCGGGCTCTCGGACTCATCCGGCTCGAGGAACCGGAACATTACGCGTAATACTTACAACTGTCTATGTTTCTCACAATCAACAGCAAATTGACTCGTTAGATATTAATAATATTTTTGGATACGTAATTGTTTCACGGTAAAGAACGGAGGCCGACCACCATAGCCGCGCCGCCAAAAGAGAGTTCGATCAATAATGAGCATCACGTCCGTTCGACTTCTGCCGGAATTAAAAATGAAAATATTCCGTAATTAATGGCGTGTAATTAGCGTTCGAGGACCGCATCGCGTCGTCGACCACTCTCTTATTAAAGTGACCGGTAAAAACTAGACGCTGTTCGCAAACGAATAGCTGTCGTGCGCGATGGCTGTAGCGGCGCGCCTGTGCACTGTCCCGGTTTTTGCGCTGCGGTAATTAGCCGGGTTCATCTGTGCTCCTGTCATCTCCTACACGTTTTTTTGGCGCGGCCGCCGGCGCAGACCACCGCGCGCCGCCGCCCGGCTAACATTCCGATAATTTACCGCTTTATCCAGCGGTTGGTGAATCTCGTTAGCTTAGCTGGCCGCGCCCGTCTAGAGGTCACTTTTGTTTGTTTTGTATAACGATGCCGCGTGAGAGAGGCCGGGGGCGCGCCGGCGCCGACCCCGGCGCTGGCGCCAGGCCCGTCGAAATGGGTCAAAAATATTTCATGCATTTCTCGTATTGAGCACTAGTCGAGTGTGCGTGCGCCAGTAATTGAGTGATTCTATGAGCGAGAGTTCGAGCAGCGCGGGGAACGGGAAGCATTGGACAGAGTAACTTGATGCTTTTAGTTGTTGTTCAAACAGTGTTAAAAGCTGTTCTTTCTGTGCTTTATCTGGTTTGGTTCACGGAGTGGGGCTGGGTTTGGTGGGTTAATTGGTTGCTCAAACAGTGGATTTGGGCGGTTCGTTTGTGCAAGCGGGGCAGGCGGCGTGTGTAGTCGAAGTTAACACCTGCCGCGCTCGGCGGCCATGCAACAGCTTTATGTGTTAACTTCGGATCTGTCCGAACAGCCATCTCAATTTTACCACCTGTGCCGTGAGGAACTGTAAATTGTTTGGTATATAGGAAGGCTATGCGGCAGCATGTACTTCAATGTTTGCTTTTCAACAGGTTTATCCACAGTTCTCATCTATCGGTTTTAGGCCTCATAGCTTCCGAACTTGCTCAAATGTTTAGAATATCATTATCAACATTTTGGAAACAAACGCTGTTTTTTTGCATAAAAATGAGAACCAATTATTATAAATGCATAATTAAAATACATCGGCTATTAAAAGACAATAATGATCGAGTGGAGTGTAGGCCCACATGCAGCCGGTCGCGCGCTCACACTATAACAAACTGGCTAGATGTGCTGTCGGCGACACGTCCCATCTGTTCCACTGCATGTTCAGAGATAATACTTAACCCTCAATAATCGGCGTACAAACAAACACTGGTTGGAATAGAGTAGGTTATTTATTTTTTCTCAAAACCGAAATATGACAAATGGGCGAGTCGGCCGGGCCGGCGGCGGCCGGCGCGCATCGCTCGCGTGTCGTCGCGCGGACCTCCCGCCATTTTAAAAACAAACACACAACACAAAAACTCGTTATTTATTCTTGTGTTATTCGTCGGGAAGGGCGCGCCCGAATTCGCTTGAAAAAATCATAAGTTATAATTAAAAACGTCTGCTCAGTCTCGAGTCGCGGGTACTAGCGCAACGCTCTCCGCCCGTCAGAGCTCGGAGCCCGTCGTTATGGACTCACATTGCTCACAGTCGATTCGTGAACGTGAATTACGCCAGTAATTGACGTTTACCGCCGACTTTTACGAGATAAAAGTCTAATCGCATCTCAAATCTACGTCCAGAAATCATATCTAACAAACGAGCGTAAGCTCATTCCGTCGCTTGTTTTAACAGAAATACCGATTAATTGATTCGATCTGTGTCGTAATTAAAATGGGTGATTAGGTTGCGCGGGGAGCGGCGCCGGCGCCTCAAAGCGTCGCCGGCAACATTCCTTTTGTTTTACCACGGGTCGTTTGTCGCCTGCGCCCTGCGCGGACGGTGCGCGCGAGCAGGCG
>NDFZ01005241.1:217793-302678 GCA_002192655.3 Mamestra configurata
CTAATAATCAGATTATGACAGTCGCTGTCTTCCGAGCTCTCCTTGCCACTCGTCACTCCTCCAGCTCTCGCCAGCGGCTGACGTTAGTGCTCTCCTCACTGCTCGACGCGCCAGATTGAGAGATATCGCGACTGCTAGCACTGCACGCCTGCGCTGCGACGGAACTGACATAATGCCCCTTTGTTTTAGACTCGATAGCAGCGGGAGGTTACTGAATGTCAGTGGGAAATTAATGAAGGTCCGATCAGTTAGCTCGAAAATTTGTTAAACCTTTGCCCCTACCTGCAGGTTCTGATGACATATATTCTGCTTATTAATTAAGCACATATCTCTGTTCTGCATGTGTTCGTATCTTCTGAAATATTACACGGGATGCTAATAGTGATAGGTCACATTACAATTGTTCTTAATAGCTTGATGCAACGCCATCTGCTACGACCCTTTCTCCAAAAAGAGGCATTAACTACTAAGAATTTTCTGAACCAACAACCATTTATCAACAGGTAAACAAAAACTATAATTTGAACCAACTCAGTAATTTGTTAGAGTGCCCAGGTGTCGATTAAAAGTTCCTAACTTCCTAAACGTCAAAAAGATTACAGTTTTGAAGTGAAATGCAATTACGGTAAACATTAGAGCCCTTTAACTTACAGAACGACTTGTTTGTACAATTGTAAGTTGATAGAAAACGTTTACAGTAATGAAGGCTTAGATGAAACCTTTAGAAGAAATTGTCGCTTTAAAAACGTACTGTCATTGTATGTAATGGGTAATTCCGGATAGAAGGACCAGGAATTTGAAGCACGCGCCGAATAGTCGCGCCGCCTTCCAGCGATCATATCGCAATATCTCCTGGGAACAACCACACACCATTCCTGACATTTCGAAAAACGAGATATTCATCGTCGGCATCAGGTGTGTGTTCGAGGCAAGTTTTGCTGTTGAACCATCGTTGTATCTCGCGCATTGCGAGAGATCCATCATCGTCCGCCGAACCCAAAGTTGAGCGATCAACAGAATGGCACAGTCATCGCCGGCTCCCGCGCCTTTTTGTCCCGCCATGACCTAAAACAATCGACGATCGAGGTAAAAAACAAACACGAAAACGATAATTCGAATTTAGAATATAAAAAATATGCGTCCGGGCATCATCGTGGATCGTGAAGCGGCGCATGATTCGTTTTTTGCCGAGCGACAGACAGCGGCTCTGATGATAATTTCTCATTAGGTTATAACATTTTTGTCGGTTGAAACGTCGTAAATTCCACGAATAATTTAGGGAAGAAAGTGGTCGTGTTGAAGATGTTTTGTTTTTATGGCGCCAACGAGCAGCTCGGGTTAGATCGGTATCTCTCGATACAAGCGTTTAACCCATGTTACTCGGAACTCGGGAATTATTCTCACGGACTTGGACTGGCTTCGCTACCCAACAAATTGTAATGTGAGCGAATGAGACAACTCGCATTCTTGTAAATGACTTCTTTGATGCAGAAAAAAGTAATCATGTGTTCCGATACGCCATTAGTTTTTTGTGAGTTCATGTTTTGGGCAAGTTCTTTTGATCTAAAAGAAACAGTGGTTCTCGTCTCCTTGATCTGATACAAGGGTGGTTTGTTCGCTTACTATCTATCAATAGACACCGGGTTACGTTGTTTGAGATGACATCTGACATTGGAGGACATGAAAGCATTCAGTGTATTACGTGCTTGGTCCTACGTGTTCATAATGCGTCTCCTAGAACCCATGGTGATTATGGCCCGACAGTTGTTGAGGGTGCGTCGTTTATCATAACTGGGTCGTAAAAACATGGGAACCCACGTACACTGGTAGCGGTCAGAAAAAAATGTTGTGATGTATATGAATTTGTTAAATTTCACGCAAGATTTGTCGTCAACGAACCGTGTGATCTGTTCTTTAGAATGTTTGATTTACAGTAACGCGTGTTAGTGAGCTATTTGTCGTTCGGGCAGATATCTTAATGCGTGTCCAACTGATTCCATTGGAGATTCCATAATTTATACTGCTACGTTTTGGAATCTATCATTCGGCAGGCATAATCTAAATTCCTCCTTAACTTAATACAGAAAGCTTATTTCTAAATGACAGTAACTCGATAGTGTTACAAAGAGTTGGTACCGTAGCGACAATGACGTGCGACGTTCTGAAGTGAACGAGACTGTCGACTGAGAGGACTACGGGAGGAGGGAGGGATGCTCGCCACCCGCGCGCTCGTGCGCCGATAGCATCGCGCCGCCGCCCGGCCGCGCCCGTGCATCGCGACATCACGCGCCGATGTGTATCGCGCATGGCGACCGCTACCGAAACCTCAGATAAGCGCAATGGGCGACTCTGGGTGCAGACGGACGCACGATTCTCGAATAAATGTGTCGCTTCGGCGTCTAAGTGCACGCTGAGTGAACATGACTGATTTGGTCCCGAATGTTGACGAGAATACGTAATGGCGTCACCATTACGTAGATGCTCACAGATAGTTTGTTACAGCATGTCTTCTGTCAACTTTCTACTAAGAACAATTAAACTCTCGCTCAATCGTCATTCGCATTACAATCTATAAAATACCCATCTAACTACAGCATCATTGATATCAATCATAGTGTTCACAGAAAAATGTCAGTGCATGATACCGTACATGAGAATTGTACGACGCCTGCGTGCGCTGCAATTAGTGGCGAGCGCAGCGTTTGAGATTAAAGTCCGCACATATTAGTTGAGACGTGACGATGAGGCGACATCAAAACACATTTCTGTGAAATATGTAACAAGGGTTCAATGTCAATAGTGTGCTGGATGTCGCAACGCCCACTAATTGCGTTGATGACGCGGCCGCGGCGCGTTTGAACCCGACACATTACGCCAGCCTTGGCGCGATTCCCGGTACCTACATGACTGTCATGTGGATCTTGTGGGAGCGATTAGCGACACTGGCGCAAAAGGACCAATCGAGCGACATCAGACTTGACTGGTTGCAATGCGGACCAAGTATGGAATCGGAGCGGGCATAATGATAGTCCTGCTCTCGATATAGCAAACTGCTCTGCGCACATATTAAAGATATTATGACTAAACACGTTGAGAGACAGTATTTCTTTAGGCGTAACAGTTTTAGCAATAATGAATACTTTTTGATACGAATTCGCCCGATCATTAATCAAAGCGAAATAATAGCACAGGGTGACGTCATGCTCAATCAAAAGCAACTAGAAGATAATGGCGTAGATTCGCGAACAGTTATAGAAATAATGGCTTAGACTAATACGCGAGCCGTTCCTTGCTTGTACCATCCACACAGAATTAATATCAATTAACACACGCGGGCTTAATTGTGAATCGGGCAGCTCGCGTGCGGCGGTGCCTTTGTCGGCGCTAGTGATCCCTTCCCCCTCTTCCCCTTCCGCGCCTCCGTGCGTGTGCGCTGCTTTAATTCGCAGCCTAACCCCTTCGCTTCTTCGAAAATCCTAAAATACTGGCGCCATTCTCAGCGACTTCCGTTAAAGGATAATGATCTCTAGTACTATGAAATACGGTTTCCATTAAGGATGATAGTGGTTCTAGGGACCGCGGCATCACGGTACGACGAGCGAAGATCCTGTGCTTGATTGATCGCTGCTCGTTTGACTGCCACTACCGTGTTCGCTTATTGTACTTGTGGTTAATGGCTCTTGTTATTCTTGTTAACTACTGCAAATTAGTTGCAAGGCATAGGGGCTCGCTGGGCGATCCGAGACCCAACTAACCGGACGGAAAATACAACAGCCGATTGGATTTTAACTTTCGATAATCGATGTGTGTATAGGTCTCTTTCGTTAGCGGCTTTCTTCTGAACGCCAGTGAATACAGTAATATATTTCAATAATTGACGTTCAGCATCTTTGCTAAACGGCAACCGAAGCAAATTAAGAACATAAACCGATGGTAGTTTTACGAGCTTTCATGGCAGGGGTTTACGGCGAGAAGAACAAATAAAAAATATGACAAATATTAAAATTCAACCGCTACTATCAACAGATCGCTATTATCTTAGATAAAATCACCGCGTTTGTGGCGATCATCAATTCTTTGCTTATATCACAACTTTGACAGGATTATAATTAGAAACTGTCCGTTCTTTTGGGTTGTCCTTTTTAATGTCGCTAGTCGGGTCCCATACTGCGCTCGCATTTCATTAACTCAAAATGTTAAAAAATTGGGAGTTCTCATAAAACGGTGTGATTTATGCCGGCTCGGGAGCTAACGAGCGATCGCCACCGGACTGGGGGCGCACACCACGATCCGCATCCGTCCAGAGGAACTTGAACTGCATTCCGCGCACATAAGGACCAGTTTAGAAACATACCCAGCGTATCGGTCCAACGATTGTTGATCGGACAATTAAGCTCCACGTGTAATGTAATCGAATGGTTCTCATTAATGCTCGAATTGGTTTTGTTTCAGTTTGATGACTAGCTCACTTTGTTATACGAATCCAAATTAGCACTCGATTTTGGTAAGGAAAAAGCTTTGGACAATAACGAATCGTTCATCAATGCCACGTTCCATTGACGAAGTTATTCGTACAGTTTTTTGGGTCGGTATTATATCTCTAATTAATTTTTAATTGTCGGCGAATTCTTTAATCGTTTATTCGACATGAATTACCGAACGGTGTATTGGCGAAACGTAATCTTAACGATCTGTTGTGTTGAGTTCGGCGTCAGCTCATAATAGGCTCTAGATGCGGCGGTAGATAAGCTTTGTATGGGGCCCGCGCTGCGCGGGCGGCGGTCTGCTGTCCTCGTCGCCGAGCTCTGGTACCCACTGTCAACTAAATTACTGCGCGTTTGTCGGTCCTTCCATTCGCAATTTACGAGCAACAAGCTTTGTGCCACGCGTGAATGCCGCAGCGCCGGCGCCCAAAAAGGTGCTGAATTAATTCAGTACTTTCACCGCAACGACATCCATATTCATTTGAAATTTGAGCTTTTTTACGTAAGCCCCATACTATAAGGTGTCTAAATGTGGTGTTCGTTTGTTCTCTTTTATTTAATTATGCAAAAAAATTACATGGTTTCTTTGAAGAGGTCAATAAATACCACTTTAAATTATTTGGCATGTCAAGTTTTGGAATTTGAAACCGACATTCTGTTACAAAAGTTTTATGTTTACGTACTAAATACTTTTAGTTTTCTACTAACAACTTTAATTATGTACAACTTTAATTATGTAATAAAACCGCCTGATATCAAGTAGGTAGTTTAAAAGTAATGAATCTTACATGACTTTGAATGATAAAGTTCCAAAGCAGTTCTGCAGAAAATTGATACTGCAGCATTATCAAAATAAACACACTGAGATAAACCAGCCGGCGAATTCATTTACTTATGCGGTAATAAAACCAATCGTCGACTGGCGTAAGATCGGATATTAATTGAGGCGGTTCCCTTTGCAGATACGTTTACAATCTGCGAACGGTGCACTAAAGCGAAATGGGTGCAATTGAAACTATGCTGGACGGCAAGTTACTGGCTAAAAGGGTGCCGATGTGGTGATTAAACATTTCCAATTTCCGCAAGATCGGCGCCCTTGTTCAGGGCGGTTGTAAATTTGGCGACGAGATGCGCATAAACATGTCGCGCAGGTGCGCTTGCGCCGCGGGCGTGCTTTGTGCGCGCCGCCCCGCCCCCCTCTCCTGCGCTGTGCACTGCGCGGATCCTAGGACCAATTGAAATGTAGCTAGTCTCTATCATTACTACACATACCAATAACACGAATCATATCAATGATGACGTAAGCTTCCTTACATTTTGCGCTAACTGATTCATTCAACTTCATTCTTTCTGAGATGTCAAGATTGTATAATTTTCAAATTAGGTATTGATATAACACGAAAGCGATAACTGTTACGAGGTCGAAACAGTCAAGGGGATTAATCAATTTTGTTATAAAACAAGGGTTGTTGAGCAAGGTAGCCGGTGCAATATTTTTTGCCACCACCTGCAGCCCGGGCAAAAACTAGTCAATAAAATAAATGTTTTTTTGAAAGCGATCGTTATGATTGAAGGTGCTGTCGCTGATTTTAAACAAAGGACGACAGATAGAGGTAGCCATCAATATGCTAATACGTCGTTACATCTCCCGAGATGATTCCGAGGCTTTTTTGTGGTCGAGCCCAAATTGGTTTATTTGTTTTGTTGCCAGTGTATTTCTTTATAAGTGTAGTTTGTTTGGTTTGCGCAGGCGAGCTCTCGTAGCATATGGGAGTGGTGCGGGAATGTTTTTTTGTGATGACATTGAAAATATTTGTGAATTTTAGAGCAAACAACGGTATGTTCTGAATTTGTCGGCAGGATTCTTTCCGGTCTGATTGTATTGTGTGTAGCGGCTACATCCTGACCGCCCCTAATGTGTTATCGTTGTGCGTTATTGCTGATTCACGAAGTTCTGTTGTCTTAACTGCCCACTTAAATGGGATAACAATGAGCGAGCGTTGCGTATGCGCGTGGCCATCAATTGGTTGCGCAAGAGTGTCTCTCGCGAGGGACTAGAGTCGTGCTAGTTGGAACACACACACGGCTCATTACAGCGATGCTCGATTGCGTCGTAAGCTGCCGTTTACGCGTTTATAATCACGCAGTAAAAGGTTTTTAGCAATCGCAGTACATTATCTGAGCGCACGTCAACCGCCTATCGCGATGCCGAACCATTAAGATAATTTACATATAATTATGTAGTTATAGAATGTGAATTACATTTATAGGTTTCAGAAATATTACGCACAGACTTAAAAAAAATACATAGAATCACGTTCATTTTATTAATTCTCAGAAGATTAAGTTGTAAAAAACGAACTCGTGCACTAGGCAGTTGACCATTTAACTATAATTTAGTTGCAGATTGTAGATAATCGCGTTTTGATGATTTAGCAGCAGGATAAAGAACGCTAAATACAAATATTTGTGTACATATATAGAGGGCGAGCCAGCCCGAGCTCGAAGCGAGCGAGATTCACACGGGCCGCTCTCACAGTCAGAGTGAACAATTTGACACTTCCAGGTGTATGATTTTTTATGTGTCCAGACAATGGCGGAGGTGTTTACCCAGGCCCACATCTGGGCACACGAAAAAACCGGCCGGACTTCTCATAAGAGCGTTAATAAGCGCGGGTTAGGCGCTGGATACACAACACAAGTATTGTACACTCCACAGTTGTTTATCCTTCGAGTTACTCCGAAGTGCAGCGCAGATGGCTCAAACAACGTGTCGCTTGTGCGTTAACGACTGTCTACCAGTCCTTAACATTGAACTTGACGATAAAAAACTAATGAAATTAGCAGTAAAGATAACTAGCAGGCGAGAGGGGTAGGTTAGTGAAGGCGACGTGAAACAGTGATCGGGGCATTAAAGTTTACAGACGACGATTGTCAGCTGACGTGTGTGAGCTACTAGACTAATCTTAAAGAACGTTCAGTACATCATCATGACACGATGGGTTACGTTGTGGCCTGGTAGTTAATAAAAGTTCAACGCATGAGCCGCGCTAAACAATCCGCATCGAATCGGCCGCCATCGCCACGACGTTTCGAGTGCGGATGCTAGGGCGGATATGACAGTTTCTTTGGCCGCTGTTAGCGCCTCCGTGCGGCAATTGGCAAGTTGTTACCGATTTACGACCCACTCTAAAGTTTATTCAACGCGATTCTGGTGGTCCCATTGTGTTCCCTAAGTCCCTTCCCACCGCCGAAGCCGCGGCTTAGCGTTCTCGAGAGGCCTTTTATGGCCGCCCCGTTTTTATAGTATCTTTATTTCATTTGCATTCTCGTTTAAACTGTATCGTAAACAAAATTCCATAACATAAAACACTTAAAATAAAAGGGATGTCAGGAATCCTGATTTAATTCGTCATCACGGCTATCGAATGTTAAATGGTCCGGAATCGCTATAGTAGGTTGTATCACTTAGTTGTGGAAATTACGATTTAGATAGTGCGTTCAGGCGGCAAATTTTTCATGATATTTTGCGCGTGGATCGTCACCTCTTTGTCGGCGCGCGGAGCTTTCAAACGGCTCGATAAGTGGACGGCGGCTGATAAGACGCATCTTACGAACGAACGGTAGCCGAGTGAAGGGATTTGTCAACGTACGGTCAACACGCGACGTCGATACCCAACAATATTGTGAGCACATATTTGTGTTTGGTCTGTCTTGTCTCTTGTCTCGCCATGTTTGACGACATAAGGACTGATGTAAACATGGCCCGAGTGGCTTGAACATTACCTGATGCAGCAACAGTTGTTTGAAAAACAGCTCATCTGTCCAGTTAAACATTTTTTAATGACGTTAATAATTCACGAGTGTTAAAGAAAGTAATAAATTAGCGAACATTGTTGCCTATTAATCAACCGCTAAGAATGTAATCGTGGAGGAGATCTTAATACCGTGTGATGAGCGCGCGCATCAAAACTGAATGATTTACGTGTATTTCATGCGGCGGTGACGTTTGGACGCCGTGTGGGCAGATGCGTTGGTGGACGGACCACTTACAATATCCGACACACATTATATGTAAAATTTACGTTGTTCCAAACTTATTATAACCATATCATTATACATGTTTACATTTCAATGGGAGATCGTTTCTTAAAGCGGAAACTGGACATTAAAAACTGTTTGGTACCCATGAAGTTTAGTTTTCCAATATTTAATACCTATTGACAAACCAAAATAACATTACATCTAGTAAACATTACAAATTGTAAAGAAATACTTACTTTTCATAAAATACCTACTATATTTTGTATTATTCAATCGCGCCTTTAATTCTGGAAAACTACTTAGCTTTTCTTTTTCAGTTACATTTTTTTTTCTGAATTTTCGCAACTCATCATTTACCTTATGATATTAATAATAATAATAAATTATTTATTTCCGACAAAGTAAGATCCACTTTGTTAGTAAATTTCTTATAATTAATGTTAGTAAATATATTATTTTGTTTATCAATTCAATGTTATTTGAGTTCGCTTCATATTGCTGCCATGTTCAGCGTTATATTACCGCAGCTCCAAACATTATTTAATTAGATCGCCAGGTTTCGGTTTCAATCGATTCTCAAACAAAGTATTTGTCCTGTCGCTCTGTCGGTACTGGGGCACTACTCACGTAAGGCGGTAGCGGCGATCGTAAACTTTAAATGGAGGCTAATTTAGTTTGTTGTTAATTGAGCTTCTGTCGGCGCGTTATCTGCGGCTGCATTAGTGGCCGGCGGCGCGGGCGCAGCCTCCGAGCCGCTGATAACAGCCAACAGCGCTGTTATGACTGATGGCGGCTCTATGTGATACGCGAATAAGGCAAGCTTGTTTGTTTTGTGTCTGTCTTCGTAATGGACGGTAAAATTTTTTGTTAGCTGTGTTTTGTAAACCAATAAAAGGTCAAAAATCGTTAGCGTAGGTACTCTACACACTGTAACGATTTTGGCTTTTACGAATATTGCTTTTAGCAATTAAACTCTGTCGCTGACTAACTGTAAATATTTATTAAGGACATCGAAGTTTTAATAAAACTTTTGACCACTGATTGCATTTTCGTTTTTATTATTGGATATAGGTATAGCTCCCGTTTGACCACTTTCTCACCTTATGGAACTGCGATGATGTGGTCGACGATGACGCCTAGAAGTATACTTATCCACAAATATCAATAGGCAGTATGTTTTCGAGCATAGATATGGCACTCGTGGGCTGCAGCTGAAAATCAGCGTCAGGTGGCATCTGGCATTATGTTGAGCTGAATCCCTTTGGCATTGTTGGTTTTCATTATTTATTTTGTTTAATTTTATGGTGTTTCTGTTTTTTGTAATGCCAATAAACACAACTTTCTTTCTTTCTTTCAGTTAGGGTAACCATACTTATACAACACGACACTTTCATACACTACCGTGCAACTAAAAAGTCTCTTCCAACTTAATTTACACTTCCATCCAAATGAACCACGCATTATTCCGAACACATCTGTCAAAGATTAGCCACCACCGCGGTAGGCAGACATAGTTCCCCATCGACATAATTACATCAAGGTATAAATCGGAGGACCCACGGCGATCGCCGATAAAGATGGCGCCACGAGTATCTGGCTTTATGACACTCTTTATGGAGGAAACAAACGGGTGCCAAAAGCCCTCGTTGGTCACACATTTAGCCCTATCACATTTTTATAAACCTGATAAGAAGGAATGCGTATGAATGCTACCGGTGAGCGTCACACTTTGAGTTGTGATTTTGTTATCTGCACTTTTCCACTTTGATGAAATGTTTCAAAAGGAAACTGTGTTGCTTGTCGATAATAATTTGTCTGGTAGGTATGTTTAATTGGTTATTGCGAAATGTTTGATTAAGGCGATCAGTTTCATGCGCAACTTTCCGATATTTTACTTGGAGCGGGCTACTACGTGACTGGGTGTGATAGTAAAATGTAATCGAAATTATGAACTAAACATGCAACCGTTTTGACTTACAAACGTACGCCAGTATAAAGGATAGAAGACCAGAAAAATACAACAACTAATAGTTATCACAAAATATTTCAAAAAAAAAAATACAGTCGAATTGAGAACCTCCTTTTGGAAGTCTGTTAAAAACAGAGTCCCTCGCCGCGTCTATCTGTCTGTTCGCGATAAACTCAAAAACTACTGAACGGATTTTCATGCGGTTTTCTCCAATGGATGGGGTTATTCATGAGGAAGGTTTAGATGTACAATTCGTTCCAAAATTCCTACGGGAACCGGGAAAATGGGATATGCGCGTTCAAAGTTGCGAACAAAAGCTAGTAATTTATAAATTGTTCACCACATAAAAGTCAAACAACCTATGAGTAGAAACCGATCCTAACCCATCTTTCTTCTTTACAGACGCATGTTCCCATCTCTCCGCATCTCGCTGGGCGGGCTGGACCCTCGCGAGGAGTACTGCGTCTTATTGGAACTCTCCCTCGTTGGGCGGCGGCGCTGGCGCTGGGCGGGCGGCGCCTGGGCGGCTGCTGGGGGCGCCGAGCCCCAGTCCCCGAGGCGGCTGATGCTGCACCCTGATTCCCCGGCGCCAGGACATCATTGGACTGCGAACCCGGTGTCGTTCAGCAAACTGAAGCTGACGAACAATACTATGGATGCGCAGGGGCATGTAAGTGTTTACTTTTGTTACTTTTCATTACATTGTATTTTCTCCAGTCGTCGTGGGGTGTAAATTGTAATGTTACTTGCGACTGACGTCTTTTGGTTGAAATTATGACATTACCTACGTGTGATGGCTGGGCTCAACTCAACAATGGGATTTCATAATGTTGAAATAGTGAGTGTTGGCTTAGCCTATTATCAGGACTAAAGCTTGATATCAACCTGCTGGTAAAACTACGAGACTATCACTATTATCTACTAATTAATAGTAGGTATGTAAGGGCATCAATTCCACCACATGAAAAACTAAGAAACGAACACAACAACCGTCTGGTTCGGAGGATCCTCCCAATTTCCAGTGGAAGTATGCGGGACTTTACTCTCTGTACCGCATACCTCCATAGGTACCTACTTCTATATAAAAAATCTAAACAGAACCATCAAAACCGTTTCTTAGACGTCTAGAAAAATCATATGATCTAATGTCCATAGCAAAAACAGTCAATTAGATATTAATCAACTGTAATAGTGGGAAATCGATACTAGACTAATCAATTATCTATTGTCTGACGAAAGAACATGACTTTCCTGCGTAATTGCATTACAACAGTGTTTCGCAGAAGGTGGTAATTTGTCAAAGAAACTGCGTTTAATATTGCAAAGTTCGTGTACGTTATATATAATTCAGATCGGTTGGTTCACTGTTAAAACGTTGCTGTGTTTACATAAACGCATTAAATTGTGTAGCAATAAGACTTGTGAAAGGTTCGAGTGCTAGTAAACTATCATTTGTACTGTGATCAGAATCGATTGTGAAGTTACTGTTGTCTCCTTCGCTGTGGAGATTTTTTTCATATTTTCGTCCGGTAACATTAAGATAAGATCATATAAGATTGTCTATTGACTGTAATGACAATCTAAATCAACTTATGCACGAGGTTGCGTGTGACTCGTGTAATCATAAGAATGCGTAGACGTCGCGTAGCAGCACACTCTTATAGTTTAAAGTTTAGGAAAATGTCATAGTTTGAAACCAATGCACCAGGGGGGCTACTCTCTAAGCCCGAAGTTCGTAGTTTCGGGCTTAGTTGCGGGCGTATTCTGGTCCGTATCACCTAACCACTTTTCATTCTTAGTTCGGGTTCGGAACTAATCGTAAGTCCGTAGGTGATACGAAGTAGAATACGCCCGAACTTAGCCCGAAACTACGGACTTCGGGTTTAGAGAGTAGACCCCCTGGTTTGGACATTATAGATCCATTTCCCGATTTACTTTCACACTAAAAAAATACTCTCTCTATAATAAAACTCTATAGGTACAAATAGTCGTCAGTTTTCATACAACCAGACACACATTATCACATAAATATATTACCAATAACTTTGCTACCATAAATAGCACATTTTTGACATGTTTTAAACCGATAACAAATGATGTCTCCATGTGACATAGACTGCAATTTGTCAGTAGCACCATGACGCGCCATTATCGCGATATGACGTCACAAGGCGCTAGTCACCCCTAACATAAGGGGCGCGATGATTTGCAACATTGGCATCTAGGAATGTGTGGTAATGACGAAGAGATACTATTGTTTATAAATATGTTTGAGTCATTAGCAGATATGTGGTTAGTCCCTACTTAAACCAAACTTTATTTACATGTTCTTAAGCGTTTGTAGTAGAGAGCTAAAGATTTTCATAATTTTCAGTATTAATTTGTGGTATCTCGGTATCGATGTCGCAGCCAACTAGCTTAATAAACCTTTTCATTTAAAGCCTAGCCTTTTCATAGAACTGCGCCGTTTAATCAGCACCATAAGTGACACAGGCAAGTCATTAAACAAAATTGAACCAAAGATGTCACTTAGGTCGCTGTAAAATCGGCGCAGTTAAATGACAAGGCTAGGCAACCAATTAAACGGCTGATTAAGCTATTTGGCTGTGAAGTCGATATCGTTTAGAATGGAAGCCGACCCCAACAATTGTGAAAAGGCAGATTGATTGGATGATTAATTGTACCTCGTGCTATGTCTATAAAATTATTAAAAATAATGATCATGGCCACCTCAAAGAAAATCTATCACGAAGCAATTGAAAGCATTAATTGAAAGTCCGTAAACAAAAAGTCGTTCGAACTAATAAAAGTCTGACGCAAACGGCAAACATTGGCTTTAATGTAACAAAAAGTTTCAATATCGGTACAGTTATGATACAGCCTGCGCCGAGCATTCCCGCGCTCGTGACTCTGCCTCATATATCGTCTTTTTAAAAGGAAACGCCTCTCGCGCAACCACGCCAACCACTTCCCATAAAAAGTTCAATAAAAACTGAATTCAACCTTACGTTTGTTGAAATAAGATTCGAATGCAAACAACCCGTTTTGCGATGACGTAAAAAAGATAGTTCTTCGCGATTTCTCATTCGAATTTCGATCTTACGAAACTGTTGTAAAGCTGAGTGTAGACTATCGGGTGCGAGTTCATAAGCGCCGCGGGAGCTCGCGCACAAAGACGTCTATAAGCATTTCGTCACTTGAACAAATACGCTGAAAGGCATTGTATGATGTCTTTGTAGCGGCAACTAACTGTATTCCTTTATCCGGGCGGTGTGTTTAGACAGAGCGGTTGACGCCTCGATTAATGACGACTGTGATGCTTTACCCTAGGTTTCAGAATTTTTATACAATGTTTGCGCGGGCTGTTTGTAGAAACTGCGTCGGAGTGACAGTTTACGACTGCTCTTGATGCATGTTTGACTGTTTAAGTTATACAGCCGTAATTCCAGAGCGATAAGATTTGTTACAATGTTTACAAAGATGTCCACAGCTGAACTGGTTTTGGAAAGAATGAGATGAGTATTTCGAAATCACAAAAAAGCGAATACCTTCGATAAAACATTTCAATTAACCTGACCTACCTACATAAAAGCTGGCTGTCTATCAAAACAAACATCGTTCATGGCTATCAGTCACAAAGCATCATAACACACATTATTATGACTGGTAGGGACAGCAAAAACTGTAGGCGGGTACGCATCAGTGCGCGCGTACGCTTCGCTGAGGCACCGGGACCCGGGTTCCCGGCTCGCGGGAGAGCGGCGCGGCGTCTTTGTGCACCTACCCTAACAATGCACCAGCTACTGGGAGACGAGGAGCGAACCAATTCGCGTGGAAGATATCCCCGTGCACTGTGCACTTGAGGACTTACCACCTGTGATAAAAGAACCCACCATTATACATTGTGTCCACACCCTTTGTTGGTTGTTTTTTAGACAAAACTTCAGAAGCTCGCCGTGTGAAAGAGCACAGCTCTGCTCACAACGGATTAAAACTTAAAAAGACTATTACAGTGAAAGGATTACATGTCTAGCTATTTCTAAACGAGTTA
Organism: Mamestra configurata; assembly: GCA_002192655.3. NCBI lineage: Eukaryota > Metazoa > Arthropoda > Insecta > Lepidoptera > Noctuidae > Mamestra > Mamestra configurata. The sequence continues at coordinate 232,342 of NDFZ01005241.1, forward strand.
ATTATGAAAATCTTTGAAGGTTAGGGATTACGTAGAGATTATTCTCACGCAATTAGGAATAGTTTCATATTGATTCTAAGAACCAGAACCGAACGTAGAAAATTGGGGGTAATAAGGTGATTAAATTGGTAGATATTTTATAGCCACATTAAACTCAAGATACGTAGATATCGCGTCAGACAGCTATTTCTCATATACGATCGAAAGATATAAAATAATATAAAGATCATGTTATTTTAACGGTTGGTCGTATCTCCTATATCAGTCAAAGAAAATTGTCGGGGACTGAAAATGATTTTACTAGATTGATATTATGAAAACTCAAAACTATCCATACCTACTAATATTAGATATAAATGCGAAAGTGTGTCTGATTATCTGTCTGTAACCTCTTCATGCTTAAACCGCTGAATCGATTTTGATGAATTTTGGTACAGAGATAGACCTTGGAGAAAACACACCTTTTGTCGCGAGAAAAGGACTTGAAGGGGTTAAAATGCTCAAAGTAACTATTACACGCGGACGAAGTCGCGGGCCAAAGCTAGTAGTTAATATACTATTTACGTTTTCATACACGGTATTTGCGTCATTTAAATACTGTTATTAAAATCGCAGCCGTCGGTTTATAAAAAAAGCCTTGCGATTCATACAACAGGCACCATTTTTTGAGAATTTTAGCCCTTAGAGATTTTTAAAGGCAAAAAACACATTTAAAACCAACAAAAATTACAGCAAAAACTGCTAAACGACAAGATTTTGTGGCGCATTAGGTTTATCAGTACATGCGATCGGGTTAGCGGAGCGGAAGGCAGAGGGTTCGAGCCCCGTGCGGAAACCAACCCCTTATCTGTAGCGTGACACGATCGTGCCCTAATTAGAGATAGACACGTGTTTATGAGAGATTGGAGATGGAACATGATGTATGTTGAGATTACATGTGTTTGATGGACTGGAACCGTCGGTGGTTGGTGTAGGTAGTTGATTCCTTTGCCTGTTCGATGGTTAAAGTCTTTTGTAAGTGGTTTAGAAACGGTAATTTTGCTAAGTGAAATGATCCGATTGTCTTCAATAATACAAGATATTTTCTGTACATTTTTCTTGGGCCTTTTAGAAAATCAGAGGCAAAGAAATCTCTTAGTAGTAAAGTCACTATCTACCTCTGAAGTTTCTAAGATTACTTCTTCAAATGCACACAACGGTTTTCGATACAATTTCGTTAGGTAATAGTATAAAAAGACCGACAAAGATAGAGGCCTAATGTATTTGCACGAGCGCGAACCCGGGCCAGGTTGCTAGTCTTTTAATTTTCAAGCAACATATTATAGCATTTGCAAGGTCACATGCATCATACCTTCGTACTTTTGAAACCCCGCACCCCCATAAAGTCCACTATTCTAAACCAGCACCCTGCGTCAGGGATATTTCGCTATAATTTTATATTTCCGTCGAAGTTGGCTCAGCCCATGGATTTAGCCGAACTAAATTAAATAAAACTTGTGTCAATAAATAAGGCAAAAAGATAATATACTTATTTTAAAACACAAATTTAAACAGACATATTTATTATTATTTTATTTCTTTAAAAATATATAATGATTTAACCATAACAAATAAGTACCGTAGGTTATGTATGTAGGTAGTACACTCCTTCTAATTCACAGAATTATTTATCGTTCTCAAAAATGATATCTTACTCGAATTCAGTTATTTATAGATGGTATTTATCCACATTACTGCCCCCGGCATGATTTCAAATGTTTATTCGTGAATCAATAATGCTCCTCGCGCCGCCCATAGATTTAATCACAGGCTAACTTTATCGAATCTCTGTCTACAACTGTGTGTGGTTTAGAATACGCCATTTTGAAGAAACAGTATTTTATTAGAACTAGTTTTTATTTATGAACGAAGTATTTTATGCTCAAAGGTGGTCTAATATTGTAGTTACGCAGGAATTTTACTGTTTCCTAATCCTACTAATAACTTTTAACCTTAATATCTACCTCTTAATCATAATAATAATCATTTGATTTATTTCTAGTTATTTTTACAATTTTGAGACCACCTCAAAATTGTAGAATTCTGGAAATGGTAAAACATAAAGTACGTATAAAGTACCAATACTAAAACATAAAAGGATGATTTTTTTGACGCCATATTTTAGGGTTAAATTAGGTTTATTTTTATTTCTACCTCTAGTGTATATAGTACGTTAAGTATTTATTTAAACATTTGTAAATATCTATGTAAATAAATAAATTTATTAATCATAAACCTATTTAACTAAGTAACCAAAGGTCGAATTTTCCTAGAAAATTGGTAACCTAATCAAAACTGGACATTGCACATTATAATTAATTTGGATCACGGATAGTATCTACGGTACTTATACAATATGGAATCGATAAAATATCTTAGTTTCCCACGGCGAGCTCTTCCAAAGCTCGAAGAGTGTAAACGAACAACACTTTTATCACTTTTAATCAAAGCCCTATCAATTAAACAAGATCAATATCCTCCTACCTACATATGTCGCAAAAAACCCCCGAACTTCACCAGGCGATCAGACTATCTGAAGGCTGTATCAGTTTGATTGAACACTCCTCGATGATGGACGAGCTACCGAACGCGGCGAACTTTGTGTTGTCTATCTGTCAGTCTGCCCGGCTTCGTGCCACATCCAGACATTGTGGGAATATTTGTTATATAATTTCTCGTCATATTAACTATTCATATTATTTGAGACAGTTCCGGGACTGACAATGGATGGCTAGAACTGGTAAAGGCAGAAAGATGTTTGGAAAATCCTTTATTTTTATGGGAGTTCCGACTGTAGAGTATCGTAGTGCATTTTTTCCGAACTTTTTTACTATGTAGATCATGAGGTAATTATCAATAATGTTCGGTAATGATTAATAATTTTTCAATTAATCACATTTACCGTAAAAATAGAGCGTTCATAGAGCGTTCATAGAGCGTTTTGGATTAAGATTTAACACAACTTCTTTCTTTTAAAGCCCACATTTGCTAATAATGGTCGTTATGTAAGAATAGGCTGAATACTTGCAATTGTGTAAATCGACCAGTACTCTTTATTCTCCGCCATTACAATAGACTACAACAATCGAGGTACATAAAATTAGCATTGTAGTACTTTCATATTTCAGCATTGTTACAGAACCACTAACAATGGCATTCAAAGTAACAAACAAAATCTAAAAAAGTAGCAATATTTTTACCATTATCACACTTTCGCTTAAATCCTCTTTTAACTGTTAAGATTAACCTTTCAAAAAATGTATAGACAATAGAGAGCAAACCCTTCTACGTTTGAAGTGGTTGATCGGCGCCCGCGCACCGCCCAGGACCCCAGGTAGCGTTATTCGCGTCAAGTGGCAGATAAGGCCCTTTACACAACAGCGACCGACGTCTGAAAGACGCGACAGTCGTGTCGCCAGACGCTGGCAGACCTTACCATGTTTGTTCTTTGGGATGAAGATTAGATTTGATGTTTTAGCAAGTTGTAGAATTCTCTAAGGAGTGTGCAAGCTTGGGAATGTTTTTTCAGGGAGCTTTTTTATAACAGATTGTCCCGGCTTTACATGGCAACTTAAATTGTAAAATTTCTAAACTTTTCTTGATAACTTATTGGGATGATGATGGAAAGATGAAAACCACCTGAGAATACTTCGAGTAAATAGTTTTACAGACAGACGCGGCCGTGAGATGTAACAACTATATAAACTTCTTAGTTGTTTTGTTTTAGAAACAATTTTATATCTAAAACACTTTTAAACATTAGAAGTTTTATATGTGTATAATAAACCCTATTCTTTTTTATTGTTTCACATTGAAAATTGTATTTCCAAAGTGACCTGTAGAAATAAATCGTGACTTTAGCGACGTGATCAGCCTTTACGTAATTTTCCCAGACTCAAGCCTCATTGTAAGCTGGAGGTAGTAAACTTGAATTGCTGGCCCGCTGCGAGTTGGATATTGTACTAACCCACAACCTCAATCGACAATCCTCACACTGAAATTGCTGAGTTTTTGGGCAGCACTAATATCCTCTTTCTTTCTCAGATGGTGCTGACGTCCATGCACAAGTACCGCCCGCGAGTGCTCGTGGTGCGAGCTCGTGACGCCGCTGCGCTCGCCTGGGGCGCGCCCCATGCATCCTTTTCGTTCCCCGAGACGGAGTTCATTGCTGTCACTGCTTACCAGGTTTGTTACAATTATATTTTGTTAGTATTATATATATTATCTGTATATTCTTTCCGAAACGTTAAAATTCAATTTGAATCTTATTTTTATTTATTGTACACCTACCACAGTATAAGTAGTCATTATAACCCAAAGGTTGACTGGTAGAGAATGCCTTGATGCATTAAGTCCGCCCATGTACCACTATAGTACATAAAGTTTAAATAAATAAATAAATTTTTAATAACGATACTGAGGCATATTAAAAACTAGATGTTTAATTAATCTGTTGTCAGGCAATGTTAAAAAGGGTAATAAAAATAGTACCAATGAAATAATACCTAATTCATAAGCTTTTAGAAACCAAGGTTATTGATTACATTTAGTTTTTGTGGAAAATTTACAGCTCTGCCTAAGTCATTTTGCGGCAAAACAGAGTAGTTATTTTCAATTTATAAACTCAGTAGTTATTAAACTCTAAAATTCATTAAATATTAAATTAAGCATTGCCCTTTTAATAAGGCCAACGTGTCGATATTCATATTATCTAGGTAAATCATGTTATTTGTTTGTTTTTGCGTAGCTAGTTATATGCTACGAGTTACGTCCGCTACGACAAAAAAAAATACTTACAAGTCCAACACAAGATTACAACCTGTAAATCAATCATATTAAACAGTACTATCACTAGGACATCAAGGGAATACCTCACATGATACGATCGCACCTCTAATTCTCCGAATCCGTACTACGATTCTACGAACCCCGTCGCCGTCGATTCGCACATACGGACTTACGTCGGCATTTTTTTCGCTACAACAGGCGCCAAAGCTTTTACGAAAATCGAACATAAGTTGGTGCCAGTTACATCGGCAAAAAATAAGATTGCGACGAGCGGGTATTGTGTAAGGACTCTTAACGAAACAATACCGACTAATTTGGAGTTTTTGTTCAAGCGGCGTCTGTGAAGCATTGTGGGACGCGCGGTAAATCTTGGAAGTGTATCAGGTTCACTACAGTTACTTTCTGAAGAAGCTGAACAGTGAATTCAAGCGGTAAATACGGTACCCAATGATATCATGGCTTTATGGAAAACAATAGACTGAGCGAGGTGCGCAGACGCTCAGTTAGAATTGCCCATTGTAAATAAAGTCACACGATTCGGATAAAGTACCTTCGCTGGGTTGCCAGACAGAATGTGCGTTGCGTGACTAACTAAACCAATACAATTTTGAAAGAACATCTCCCTGCATCTGCCCCGGGCGATAAAGTTGCGGTACACTTTAATTTCATTTATTAAATCTGGCCCAAGGCTTTATACAAGCACCGAGACACAGCCCCCCGCTGTTTGTTATCCCAAACTAACTACTGGCTTTCGCGTTCATCGCAGCGTGGCCATCCCTTGCATAATCCCCGCTCGTAATTAAGCAGCGGCTTTCTTTGCCCCGCGGCGTCCTTCAAGTTGACTGCAACCAGGCGCGAAAGTTTTCTCGCGTCCATTTCATCGGAAGCTTTGTAGGATTATCCGACGATTGTCCGGTAACGGGACCCTCTCCCCGACAATGCTCGCCGGTGTATCATTGCGCATTATCCCTCGACAGGCGACCGCTCGACGGCTAAACCATTGTTGCGAATTATCAACGAATTAGAAATCGTCTTTGCAAATGCCGCCTCTTTATCCGAGAGCGTAACTAGGTGGCACACCGGTGCAATTACAACAACACAATGCACTAATATTGTGAATTCAATACCGCACCGTCATCGTTCCAGCCTGTCATCGCGTGTTTGCTGGTCCACCCGATAAATTATGGTCCTATCTGCTAGATAAATAAACCAAATTTACTCAGACCCTAATTACACAGTTCTAAAAAACTGGCGACAGTCGCCAATATGTGAAATAGTCACGCAAAAAGTAAGAGCGACGCGCGACGGCAGGTTTGTGTGGTGACGTCACGGGCGACAGGGCGGGCCAGGGGCGGCGCCTACTACTCGAGAGCATCACGTTTTGCTAACCGACCGACTTAAAAAGTGCACTTTGCTCTGCTAATAACAGGCTTTTAGCACGCTCCGGAGCTTCGCCGGGTGGCGGTTATCTGGAGGAGCAGCGCAGGGCTCCCGCCGGCGCCGCCTTATCACGCCGGGTAAACAGTCGTCACAAGTGACTTCACGTATCTCGAACTCACTATTTGCGTTCAGGATTTCGCTAGATAATTTCGACTTTCGATTGCAAACACATTTTCGGGCGAGACGCGAAAAAAATCATGTAGAATTTCGAACGTCCTGTTCAATTAGGAAATGATGTGGTGATTTATACCTATATGTGATCTAGCTGTCATCGTCACTTCGTTCACTGTAAGTCCTGTAGTATCAGATTTCTTGTAACGGTAGTGTTTAGTGTTTTTGTCGCGTGTAAAGGCGCCTAGTAGAGTAGATCGCGCGTAACAGCCGCGCGACGGGCGGGCGACGTCGCGGCGACACGGCGACACGCGAGCATGCCATGCTAATTGGCTTGTCGCCAAGTCCATGCCACATGTGCGACAATTATCCCTTACAAGCTATTAGCGACGCCGGGATGTATGCGGAAACGGATGTTTAAATTGCATTCTCCAAATGAGATAAGGAGGTTTCCGTGTGACGCGTCAACCACAAACTTTTGATAGGGATGAATAACTCAGTTGTGAGAGCGACAGATTAACGATTTACACGTAGTTGATACTCGTAGTGTATCGTAGATCAATCTAGAGAAATAATTCCTTACTTATTGATTAAAAATTAAAATTTATTTTTACCTATACATTTTTTAACGCAATTTTTTCCTTTGTCCTCAGAATGACCGCATAACAAAACTGAAGATCGACAACAACCCCTTCGCCAAAGGCTTCCGGGCGTGCGGCCAGTCCAAGTGCAAGCGGAAGAACCCTGACTCCGGCAGCGAGGGCAACCCCGAAACTAGCGCAGAGCCCAGCGAGGCCAAGAGACCTTGCTCTGATGCTGCTTCTTCATGTTCAGAGGAGGGAAGCTTGAGATCGTCGTCACCTAGGTCCCCGCCTTTAGTGGAATCGCCTGCGCCTTTAGTAACGCCGCCAGAGAATATCACACCGCCACCACCTGCTTTCTATCCTCCAGAGCTGCCGTACCTAGGGCCTCTTCATATGCCGATGCACCTAGGGCTGTGGCCCGGCAGCCCCATTCCCGGCGGGTTCTCGTGGGGCCCGGCGCTGCCGCCGCCCCCTCCCGCTGTACCCTCGCCACCCGCCGCGCCGGCGCCCTGCCGACGGGTAAAAAGCTTCACGATCAGTGCCTTGCTCGGCGAAGGCTGATGATGCTCATATTTACACATTTCTTCTGGATATAAATGACTAGAATGTTAAGTGTTGACAAATATTATTTTGTCCCTCCGCGGATGGATGTTACTTTGAGCCATGTTGCTATTCTATATAGTACTTAAATTAATTAAAAATATCAACTAAGAATGTTAACGCGACAGGGATATTCGCAATACCTACTTACCATAATTTAATGTAAATAATTATAATTTCAACATAGTTATATTTTTTATTATTAATTAATAAAAACTCTACTTTATACCTACCTCGTTAAAATAAGTAATTAATATTGTATTGTGATAGCAGTGCCTTAAGTTTGTATAAATGCTTAAATAAATAATTTAATTAGTCATATTGTTACATAAATATGTGAAAATAATGTATGCCTACTCAGATGTGAAGGTATCAAAATTACTCTGTTTATTCTAGATACTTATGTAAAATATTTAATTATTAAAATATCTCTATGTAAACTGTACATTTTGTAAATAATATCAGTCAACAGTTAAGTAATTACAATATATTTTTTTATTTGATTTAATATGGCATTTTATTTGTTTACCCTCTTCCCACTAACAGACAGATAAAAGGTACAATAAACTGTACAAACATGGCCTATTTATATGATGGCATTTCCTTGTAAATACAAAAGCAATAATTAAATGCAATTAATTAAGCGCAGACCTTCAAGAATTGTAAGCAACTGTGTGTTTTAAAAGCTACTGTGCTCATAACATAAAAAAACAACAATTACACGCACCCTCTCTCACTGCACTCATGTTTGCAAAAGCCAAAAGAAAATATAAGAATTGCTTAAGAAATTATTGTATGACGTGCTGTTTACACCAAGAAAAGTTTTGAAATAAAACTTGTATAACAGATCAAGAAAGGTACGTGTTGTTTAGACCATGCAAGTCATTTATTGCTTCAATTTAATTGTATGCAACAGGCAAGAAACTTGCATCATGTAAATGGGCTTCGCAAGCTGCAAGCTGCAATTGTTTCACACAATTGTTTTAGACAAAGTGAATAAATAATATTGAACCAAAAATCATGTTGAAGTTTATCAATTTAACAGTCTAACAAAATAGCTGTTTCTTTTTATAAATCATCAAAAACTCTTTTTAAACTGAAAATAGGAAAATTAAAAAAAAAAAACATTTTCAGTCCTACTAAAATGGGACCAATCAAAATCAAAAATCATAAGTAATTTATTCAAATTTTATTAAGCTGAGTGCCAGCAATTTTTGAACGTCAAAGTTCTACATAAAGACAGTCCCCCGAAACGCCCGCCCGTCACCACTTCTTAGTGTTTTAGCTGGGAAGAAGTGGCGCAACAAACTCCCCAGCAACACATCTGTCTGTAAGTTTTAAAAACATGAATTTATACAGTAATATGCAAAGTAAGTTTACAAAACATGACACAGAAATATAAAATGTCTAATATGTAAATCAAATTTAAAATGAAATTAATTGACACTTGTTGGTTGGTTACACTCAATCATGCCATCAAAAACAAAGAAACTCAAGCATTAAGCACAAGTAAATCAAACTAATTAAGCTGCCAGGCATAAATGGTGTGCAATGGTTTCCTACCATTGCACGTGTAACAATAGGCTTGTGACTGGAACCACAAGTGATGAACTAGAGCTAACATAGTTATTATAATAAACTGTGGGTTTATCGTTATAACAATAATAAAAAACCATGACCAACCAGCAAGACGACCAGAAACCACAAGCAGCACCCGTTCACGAGCATAACGCAAAGATCAGCCATTACCCCCCTCGCCATGTTTGAGGAAAGGAGGTAACCCGACCCCGAAGCTACCGCAAGAGCAGTGACATCTAGGGGAGCATGACGAACTTGCTGCCGGTTGTCCAGGCAAGAATAATATAAAACAGCTATAGGACAACCCACTAGTTCATCATATGTTGCAATACAACTCATTATAAAACAATTGCAATGAGTAGATTATATGTCAACGCTTTTCTCTTTTATTTTGATTGCTAACTATAAAGCGTCTTTTTCTATTTCTGCTCACATTAACAGCTCCTTTTTTTTTATTTCTGCTCACATTAACAGCGCACATAAATAACAAATACCTAAAAATTGAAACCAACTTTCAAAAAGATGTGTTGCAACAGTTTTCGGCAGTTTACCAGCTTCAATTTCAGTGACTTCTTCATAAGATGTGGTAATCGCATTAATTCCTATTTATTCTTAATTTCGAAAATCAAGTTCACATTTATTTTGAATTTTCGTTCGAGTATCCACTGTGACACAATGGGCCTTCTTTAGCCCGCGTTTGTTGGCCACTCCTGTGTTTTAACTATTGAATAACAAATGCAAAGGATTTTAAAATGAAGAAAAAACTAATTTACAAAATAAAGTAACATCAGGAAAGTAAGTTATATTTAATAATAATAATAATTAAGCCTTTTTATTTACTTAATAAAAATACAATTTACAATGTATATTACGATTTCAATAGCATGCAATAGTAGGTATTAATAGAATTCAAAACAAAAAATACATAAAATTCCTTTCCAGAACTAAAAGGTACAAAATTCTTGACTAAATTTAACTTAATAATTGGACAAAATATTTCTTTGTTTATTAAGGACCTCTCCGTAGAGTAAAGACCTCCTCCATTTCCCTCCACATAATTCTGTCACTCGCTTTATTAGTCCATTATGTTCCCGCTGCTTTCAAAATTTCATCGAGCCATCTCTCCGCCGGTCTACCTCTGATTCTCTTGCCTACAGGTCCTTTCCATGATGGAATCTTTTTGGCCTATCTGTCTTCTTTCATACGTGCAATATGGCCAGCCCACTTCCATTTCAGTCTTTTACAGTGTTCCAGAGCATCAATTTTTTTTTGTTTTTCTTATATCCATGCTTCTCTTTTTGTGTCACAACTTTAGATTTAGAATGCTCCGTTCCATGGCTCTTTGGGTTGTTAATATTTTGTTTCTGGTTTGTTTGTTGAAAGATACAAGATACAAGAGTCCAACATAATTTTCTGGAGCTTCATTGACATATTTGAAAGTAAGTTATCTACATTTATTAGACGGTATCAAACCAATCATTTAAATTTTTAGTTTGTAAGCCTTGGCTGGAGGCCTGCCAGGGTTGCGGAATTTGTTCGAAAAAGTCACCGCGGCCCTGGAACGCAAAGGGCTTTAGAAGGAACACGGATGGGTTTTAGTCAGTAAGAGTCTTACACGCCCTTCCGCTCCACCCAGAGCGGAAGAAGTCATTTGATGATTTACCATCCTTAAAAAAAAAAAAAGCTTTGGCTGGAGGCCTTAAATTCATTTGAGGCCACCACAGGATAGTCCAGTTAAGCAGTAACCAGCCTTAGTGTGCTGAATTGCGAGTGGTCCCTATAAAAAAAAAACATAAATTTCGCCACTACTATTGGAAATCAAGGCTTTTTATTGTTATCTGTCCGTTATTATTCAGGGTTCCGAAATTTATGCCTAAAACATTATTATATACCTTTTTTATAATGAAAGTAAAGTAAGTCCGTGAAACCTTGACATTAAAATAAAATTGGAATTCGCACACCATCCCGGATAGTTTAATTTTCTTTATAGGTACCATTCATGTTTCATTCATTCAACTAGAAGGACTTTTGAGTCGTCTAGGAAAGGTTGAAAGGTGAGAGACCGTAAAATTCAAGAGGGAGCGAAGTTAGCTCGAATAATTTTGCACACCACCTCGGATAGGTTTCATTTTCTTATCATTCATTCATTCATTTTCTTATGTAAATAGAAAAAACTGTTTAGACCAAGCCAGGAATGCTATAGAACCTAGACAGTGTGCAGTATGCAAGAGCGAGCGAAGCGCGCTAGAAAATATTATCTTCGGTAAGAGTCGGGCCATAGGCTGCGCGGGCTCCTTACCCTTCTTACCGCCTGGCTTGCGGCAAGCCCCGCAACCCAGGACAGTGGGAGCCCGCGTAGGTTAACAAACGCCACCTCGAATGTATGGCCAGTCCGACCCTGTCTTCGTATAACTGTTCTCCGTTAGTTAACATCGCAATTATAGGAACCTCTAAATTCTTTACATTTATTTTCTTAATCGTCTCAGTCCTCTGTGCCGTAACACAAGAGTTCTATCACATCTAGAAGAAACCCAGACCTAGATGTCAGTTTACTCACCGGGACGCCCACCACTCATTTCCTCTCGCTGATTTGAAATAACGAATTAAATATAAATAAAATATAACAGTATGAATGAAATGTTTTGTGGTACATTATGATTTTAAAATTTTATAATTGCCGATTTTTTGCCCCCTTTTGATAGGCGCCCAGGGCTCGAGCCATACTTGCCCCACCCTAGTTACGCCCCTGGATACACGTAGATAATGTTACCTACTGACTGGTCCGTTTTAAAGAAAGAGAGAAAACTTGTTTATTTGGCACACATAATGTTACATTATATAAGAATACTTAATTCGAAACAATGATATTGTGTAGTAAATAGGTCCAGTTCAGCAAAATGCCAGACAACAAGAAGTTGCCTGACGCTGGTTTTTAACTGAACTTTACGTTGAAGTGTAAGTACGAATGTAAATCAGTTTTGCGAGGTGTTAAATATACAGCTTAAATAAATCAATTTAAATGTACGGACGCCAGCACATTAAGCTACCCGAAATTGACAAATTTTCTCAATCAACCTTGGAGGAGGATTGGGAAAATAAGTCAGTCTAGCTATAGCGATAAAGTTGAAAATCTATTAAATAAATTTGACTGATAGTTGTAGCTTGATGTGCTGCCGTCTGTACAGTAAACGGTTTTCTGTGACTCCAGCTTTTTCCCGAAGCTTCGTTCCCATGATTTATCCAATTAAAATGCACATGTACTGTGGGTACCTGTGCATTTTAATATATAAAATTCTTCCGTAACTGACTGAGTGACTGAAGGATATTCGCGTACGAAGTCGCGGGCAAAAGCTAGTCTTATTTAAAAGTAAAACACCATAATAATCAAATCTGCGGGATTAATAATAATAGTTTGTATATTAGCCCTCTGTAGCATGTTGTAGACTGTAAGCAACATACCGTTTGATCTCCCATAAAATTAAAATGGTTCATTTTTTGTCGTCATATTGCACTGTAGTCCGTGGTCTACAAACCGAAGTAAAGAATTAGTACTAAAAAAAATTACTAGATGGCGTTACGTGTCACAAATCAAACTTCATTTGTCAGTTGTTGGTAATTTGAACAAGTGCGTGCGTGCTGCGATTTGAAAAATAGTAAATAATTCGTTTTTGGATGTGTTTTGGTGTTATTTTGGAAACATGGATAGGTAAATGTTTTTCTGAAAAAGGTTTCTAAAGTAATTCATAGTCGACGAACATACATTTTTAGTCTTATAGTCCAGTGTTGCTTTAAAGCAACACTCCCCTTTTTTAAAAATAACTTCTAAACTATTTTAATAAATGAAAAATACTGAAACACGTGTATTTTTTTTTGTCGTTAAAAACCCGGATCCAAAAAATTAGAAAAATCCACGTTCTTGAGTGANTGGTGTTATTTTGGAAACATGGATAGGTAAATGTTTTTCTGAAAAAGGTTTCTAAAGTAATTCATAGTCGACGAACATACATTTTTAGTCTTATAGTCCAGTGTTGCTTTAAAGCAACACTCCCCTTTTTTAAAAATAACTTCTAAACTATTTTAATAAATGAAAAATACTGAAACACGTGTATTTTTTTTTGTCGTTAAAAACCCGGATCCAAAAAATTAGAAAATGCCACGTTCTTGAGTGACAGAGGGTTAGTAGGTATCTTATTTAGGACTAAGTAGTAGCTGACTCGACAGAAGTAGCACTTCTAGTTTTTTTCCACCAATTTACGATTTCTCGGGTAGGTAGGTATACACCTGTTGCGGAATAAGTTCGAAAGAGTCACCGCGGCCCTGAAACGCAAAGGGCTTTAGAAGGAACACGGATGGGTTTTGGTCAGTAAGAGTCTGATTCGCCTTAATTTCCGCTCCACCCAGAGCCTTTTACTGAACTACTTACTACAAAGATTTCCAAATAAAAAATAGCAAATCCCAAATCGGTTCAGCAGTGCTCAAACGATAGGCGTACCTACTAACTTCTTTATTTAATAACTAGCACTTTGCCCGCGTGGATTTCGTTCTGACCCTTACGAACTTCTAACTCCCTTCACTCGTTTGTAAGAGTAGAGCCAACTGCCAGATTCACAACTTCGAAAATGACGATATTCCAATACAAACATTCATACTCATATTAACCCCTCAAGGGTTGTAATGTTGAAAATAAAATAATGTTTAGAATTGTAGTGAATGACATGAATAACAATTTTTTTTTAAACGTTGCCCCTCATAAGAAATTTCTCCTGTATCGTAGAGGTGCGTTTTCAAACATTCAAACTCACATACACAAACCGCCAGACCCGGAACGACTATCTGTAGGCAATACAAATATTTGTTACGTGCGGGAATCGAACCCGCGACCCGCAGCGCAGCAGCTAAGCGATAAACCACCGCGCCAACCGTGTTGTCAGACAACATAGTTCCCTATAAAGTTTCACCCCCTATTTCTACCCCTTCACGGGGGGAGTTTCCTAAAACCCTTTCTTAGCTGACGTCTCCTGCTCATAATCTACCTCCATACCAAATTTCATCTTCATAAGATAAGCAGTTTTGGAGATTTCGTGATTAATTAGCACGTGAATGAATGAGTGACCTTTCGCTTTTATATATGTCACCGGAAAATAAATCTTTATTAGATTATACTTTCTCGATATAGTATGAAAAAAATATTTTGTATACATCCAATTAATCACATCCAAATTCCTATTTTGCAATTTTCCGTTACTGAGTGTCTGAATGACTGACAGACAACGCACAGCCGAAACTACTGGTCGTAAAAGCCGAAATTTGGTATGTAGGTAGGTTCCTTGGAGAATGTAGGGGAGCACTAAGAGAGGATTTCCCGAAATTCCTAAGGGAACGGAAAAAAACGGGTTAGCCGGTAATGAAATCGCGTGCAAAAGCTAGTTCTTAGAAATATAAAAATCAGTTGCTGTTTGTAAATGTTAGGACAAGGCTTGTATGAGAGGAAAATAATGTACGCGTGCAAATTCGGGCGGGTCACTAGTTCATGATAGATTACAACCATCCAGTAGATTAATTCATTTTCGCGCTTTTCATCAACAATATCAGAATTTTACACACGCGTGTGCCATCTGACGGGAAACTAACTTCGTCGAACAGTTTCGTCTTCCCATGTGTACAGTAGCGCCATCTATGGCATTATGGAAGAAGTATTTTACTCTTGGCCTTACGACATGGTTCCACAGTTCAGTTTCGATCCCAGGTAGGAAACTAATTATATATGAATAGCTAAAAGCCACCAGTGTTCCTCCAAATGTCCTTTGCATTTCAGCTAGTCTAGTTGTCATCAAAAATTAATTGGTTGCCATTGCCAGGTTTACTTAAATTAATAAGAATAATATAACATCTTTGATGGGTTCATAATCATAAACATGTTATTGTGTGCAACACCTCTTGGGTATCGATTCAAATAAAATATAGTTTACAATTTATAATTTTGATATATTTGACTTTATAGGATACATACACACAGAAGAGGGAATAACACAATCATTATGTACAACAAATGCACCTAACAATGTTTTAACCAATAATAGATAAATATATTAACTAGACAGCAGCGATAGTAAATAATATTAATTTGTGATTGTTTAGAAAAATATTGCACTCCTATGTAATATAGAATACCTTATTTTTGCGTCCGAGATAAAAACATGTAAACCTACATTATAAGATAATACATCCAGATATTAAAAGTGGAATTAATTTATTCTTATTTCATTACAACACCACCCACTATGGTAAGTTTTACTCTAATCCAGCAACAATGTTTTGAAGCTGGGAACTTAATTCATTGGCATCAATGTTGACTTTAGCATTGGAAGCGAGTGCAGGTGCACTGGATTCTCTGTTGCAAGCCTTTTTATGCACGAACCAGTGCAGGCGCTGGCATTCCCGGTCACAATACTGCACAGATTTGCACTTAGAGCACTTCTTGGCTGGCTTCTCCTCACCACAAGTGCTGCAGTAAGGGATGGCGTCCACGAACCCACGTTGACCATTGATAGTGCAGTTGATCACTGACAGTGCCGGAGGAGGATCCTTACTAGTAAGGGAGGACACCATCTGGTGGAAGGTAGTGCATTCTCTGAATGGGAACTCCCTCACACAATCTTTCAAGAATGTATCCATCAAGTCCAGAGACACACCATCTTTGCCAGGCTTCAACAATTTCTTGGAGAATACTTCAACCACATCATGTTTTTTATCATCTTTATCAGTATTTGTTTTCTTATCTCTAATGTTGTTTATTTCTCTAAGAACGTAAGCTAGGTAGTGATATTTAAATGCCATTACTTCGTTTGTTTCGCCACCTCTTGTCATTTCCTTCTTACACAACAGCTCAAGGGTTTTGATAACTTTCTCAGCATTGTCAAGTAAAGTAGGTATGTGTTGAAGGTTTAGTGCCAGTCGCACAGGGTGGATGTTGACACCCAACACAAACTTGTGAAGAGAGTCAACTAAGGCCGCAGGTAAGTATGGTTCTGTTTGTTGTCCTTGTATGACACTGAAGTAGGCTATTTCGCTGCGAGGCACGTAGTTGTTGATGGTCGCGACGGTGTGGTGGTTACCTACGAACGCCGCCATCTGCGACGCTGTGCGCCCAACCGAGTTAGTGGCGATCGAGTTGGCTCCGGCGTCTAAAAGCAGCTTGCACACCTCAGAGCTGCCTGATAGTGCACCGAAGTGTAGAGCCGTGTAGTTGTACTCATGCTTGCCGGAGTTCACGTCGGCACCCTGGAAAAAACGATTGAAAAACAAATTAGACAAACGAAAACCAAACACTCATGCGTTCCAAAAATGTCAATGAAAGTTACGTACCCTATCAAGTAGTAATTGAACCATATCCTTGTTGCCCTTATAGGCGGCGTGTTGTAGCGCAGTCATACCATTTTCGTCAAAGAAATCGACGGTCCCTTTGTGTTGGGCCAAGATATCCTTGAATTCTGTCAAGTCATTTTGCGCTATAGCATCAAATATTGTTTTTTCAGCACCAGCTTTTTCTTCACTTTTCGCCTCCATATCGATTTTCTGAAAACTTTTATTATATCGAACGGACAGATGCTACCAGAAGCAAACAACCTATAAAGTCGACTGTTAATGTCAAAGTCAGTTTGACAGTTATAGGGCTGTACCAAGACTGTGTGAAGTGGGGTTGCCAAAGAGATTACAAGTGTACAAAGAAGTTTTAGTCGATTACTTTAGTCTTTTTACTTTTTTGACCCTGGTTGATTTTATAATTTTCTAAACGCTCTCTGTATGCCGATACACGCGCCGACATTACACATCGGCAAGTCACTAATAATTTGACGGAAACACAGCGTGCGGTCTGTCGTGTTTATTTACAGCGATTTAAATTAGCTGGCTCTTTGGCAACTATGAATATTCACTGGTAGTTGCTAGTAGCTAGTGACATGGAAGGAGTGTCAAAACAGCGAGAGTTTCTAAAAAACTTTTCTTAGAGCCACAACCATTGTTTAGTTTTAAATTTAGTTTGAATATGTTTATTCTCAGAAAAGACACAAAGTCTAAGTGACTTAGTGTCTTTTTTAAGTTTTGAGAACAATGTTTACTTTATGCTAAATATATCGAGTTCGTCAATAAATTAAATTAATATTGACTGTTTCACTGATCAATGCTTTCCCTTATTCATTTTGTCTTAATAAACTTAACCTTTTTAGATACATACATGAAAACTCGCGAGGATGCTGTTTCTAAAGATAAGAACATAACATTTATAAACTTGCTTATTTATATAGCACACGGTACACACAAACACACACACACATAAATAGTAATTTGTCGAAAAAATATTTCCGAATTGGAAAATTAACATTAAATAATGTTAAATGATATTTATTTTGTAAGTTGGTTAAACATAACACATTTACACGTCAATCTTTTTGGTCGTTGTAAGCTAGATGAGACTGGTGTTTCCTAGCTGACTACCCTGAGAAGATATACCGAAACAAACTCAAAGGTCTATTCCAAATTCATTACAAACCGTACTTGCCAAATCATATGAGAGCCATGTAGGTTTATTTCTGAGGTGGCCTTTTAAAGAAAGTGCCACACAGATTTGAGTGGAACTGTCCAGACAGTGCAAGCATTTGCCAGTTATCGTGTGGCTTAAAAACTTTAAGGAGCTCAACAATTTGACGACCATTTAACTAGCTACATAATTATCAACTGCATCCCAAAAGTTTATAATCCCACTTAGAAGATGTAATGACACTATTCAAGTTCGTTTATTAGGCCTTGAACTTAGACACACAAAATAACCAAAGAAACAATCCTTACAGGTATACAGTTCAGTGAGACGTCATTTAAATAGTTATTAATGGATTATGCTACTAGGGTAAAGAATGGATCATTTATGTCTTACTTGGCTTGGTGGGTTTGATTCAGTTTATTTTTATTCAGTTTTCAGAAGAACCAACGGAAGTTTAATTGCTGTCTATGATACCTTTCAGGCATCTATCATTTGGATTAAGCTTAATTCCACAAATAGGTACTGATAACTTTATTAATAACATAAGTCATAACACTGTAGTCAGTGGAGACACTAGTCAGTGGAGACTGGTCATCCCTTGGTTGCCACTGCCTCATTTTAATATTTGAAACTATAAATTATTTTTTATTCTTTCTTTACATTGTTCTCATATATAGGAGCAACAAGGTTTATGTAACCAGGTTTTTTGTAAACATAAAATGATTTAAAAAGAGTGTCCGTGGAGTTTCTTGCACGTTCTTCTCCATAGAGATCTACGCTTTCGAACGTGCAAGTAGCTTCATGTTTTGACGGACTAACTTTGACAATTCAAAAGTACCTGATAATGGTTTATTTGAAATAAATGCTTTGACTTTGACTGTTTTTAAGTTAGTAAATTATGTATTACATTACAGTATTTACAATAGGAGAAAACTGCATTATTTTAATATTCACATCATTGATAGAAGAATATGAAGAAAACAAAGTGGTAGGATGAGTCATTTGGAATAAAAGTCGATTATTGTAAGTATAAATTTATTCTAACAATCAATAGTCATAATGGCTGGTATGACTATTGATATAACATCAACAACTATAAATACGTGTTACATCTTTGATACTTCGATCAATACGCCACTAACATACAGATTATTTTAAGCTAAAATTGCTAAACAGTGAATGTATTTACCTCATAAATTACACAAGAGGTTATTAAAAGCGAAAGTTTAATGATTTGACAAAATGTTCCTAAACACTATAAATATTAATCATAATTCAAAAGATCGAAAAACTGTAATGTTCTTATTCTAACACCAAGAGTATGAAAGAGATCAAATGCTATACTACACATCAAGTAAGCTGAAGTGTAGCGCCTATGGAGCGTGTCACATTCCTAAAGTAATGGAAGATCCATTGATATCCAATCATTTACTTAAAAAACGTAGTACAATTCATCAGTCCGCATTGCCCAGGACGGAGTGATGAATAGTAAATTTAACTAAAGAGACATTAAAACATCTGAAACACATTAATAAAAAATGGAGCACAAAAACATTGAATACAACTACGACATTTAGAGATACAATTGAAGATACACTGACGATTTAATACTAATATATATATATTTTTGTGCATAAATAGTCATAGCCTACAACCAAAGCAAAGTATGTGGGTACATGAACTTTAAGTTCCAATACAATTATTAATTTAGATACTACGTTTGATTATATTACTATTTTATTGTTTCTATTATCTACACAGCATTTCATTTTCTTAATCCTAGTTTAGTCGCTAATTTTATAAATATCCATTAAAAATACATTTTGCTACTTTGATGGCTTCTTATTTTGCGCTAAAATGTATTGCGCAAAGACTTCAAACTGTCTAACACTTAATTTCAAAAAGATCTAAATTGTTTTTTTACTATAAAATATTATTAATAAATAGCCACATATTTGGCTTACAGTTAGAAATATTTAAAGTAAAATCCTACGTTATTAATGCTACAATACACGTTTTCAAATTTCGAATTTACAAATTCATAATTTTAATATTATTAACTATATCGGGAAGGTGGTACTTAGAATAAATTTTGATTTTGAAGCTCATACACAAAAGTAGTCGATTAGTAAATTCGGTTGCTTTTTTCAGCACTGGCAATCACGAAACACTCTTGTGATTGCCAGATTATTAAACAAAATTGCTACCATATTAGCGTTCCGATGGAATTCTTTTGTGTGCCAAAGTTCAAATAAATTACAATCTGGGGATTTATATAATAAAGAACCATGATTATATTACTATTTTAAGTTGTAAAACTAACGATGAGTTCTCGAAGCGTTCAAGAAGCATTTTCTTTCATAATAATAAATTGTTCCAGCGTCAACCTTAATGCTTGATGGGTCTATATCTAAACTACGGCTAAAACATCGACGGTTTGCTGAATAGTCGGTTTCTTACAGGCGTGTTTAACTGACACGCGAAATCTTAATTCTAACTTTTTTTTATTCTATAAACATATTTTCATACGTCTAGACATACAAAATATTTAAACTTTTTTTTATTATTTACCTACATATATACCATACATGTATTATATACCTATTATAGAACCTTACTGATTATAAGAAATGTTGATGTGGAATAAGTGAATAATAATATGTATCTAGCCTACTACATTACATTTAACTGAGTAACTTTTTTGCTCAGTGACCTGTTCTACTATCTATCTACTATCAAGCAAATAATAATGCCCATAAATAATTTAACATTATATTTTTGGTTATAGACGTCGAGTATTATTTTCTTAATTCTTATAAAATAAGCCCTTCACTACTGACCCTTTCGACTCCGCCTTCAAAGCTTACCACGCAACAATCATACAACTAACATTTATTTCCAAAAAGTCTTACATCACGAACGTTCAAAGCTTGTTAAAAGAACGAGACGAAAATTCTAGACTCGGGAGAGCCTACGCGGAGTAATAAACACATGGAGTACTAAGGGTCGTCGTCTGGCAGTCCTACGACGCCGACAGCATTTGTTCTGAGCCACGTCCAGACTTTGCAAGATTCGTCGATGTGTCGAAAGTTCACAGGTTGCCCCCTGCCGGCCCGTTCATGCAGCTTGAGGATGTCTCGCGATGTCTGTACGCGACTTAACTAATCCGTTTCCCACGACATCAGAAGCGAACTCTAGGGTGAAACAGCACTCCTTGTTTCTTCCTCATGTGTACAGCACCCGGACGTTGATGGCACACGGAGTTTTCAAAAATTTTCAGCTTTGTAGAACACCTTTTCTGTCACTCATACGTTGAAAAGTGGGTCTATTTTAAAAGCTCCATGTGCTTCACGGGCGTGTGCTGTACGTCTAGACGTAGTAGACGTCGAAGGAGAGCTGAGCTCAGACGAGTGCGGGTGGCGGCGCGCCGTTGGGAGGGGTGTGCGGGGACGCGGCGGGAGGGGGGGACGTCGGCGTTACAGCTGCTGATGCTAGGCGGACGCCACCGCTTTCCGAGACTACCACTCCGTTGTGAACTGTGCCGTTGCCTTCTGTATCTGCGTATGGAGTTGTTAGGAGGCGTAGACGCTGTAAGGATTTTCATATGGTAAGTTAAGTACATAAAAAGTTTCAAAGGCGCATCCTGTTGAAGAAGGCTAGTTACATAATTAGCTAAGGATGAAGATTCCAAAATCCAATTCGTTTTTTGCTGAAAACCAATCACAGGCAGATAGGGACACCCCTCAAGTACTAACTAGGAAAGCTTAAACTACCAGGAAAGAATATTTAGGGAGCAAATCTGCTTTCTTTAAACTATCTGAATAAGAACATCCATACCTCAACAAAAGTTCCCTTCGCCGTAAGCAACTTATAGATGGCCACGGTTGGAATGCACATAACACTGGAACCAGCAATGGCCCAGCCCAGCGCATTGGCCCAGGCTGGGTAGATGTAGTTCTCATATCGCAGCGGTTCGTAGTCCAGAAGTCCATAGGCGGTAATGAAGAGCAGGAAGGCAGGGGCCGCGAAGCGCCAGCACACGCGCCAGTATAGACCGGGCCGGAAACCTATCATGTCGCGGATGTCCTCGCAGAAACGTTCAGTACCTAGCGATGCGAAAAAAACATAAGAAGGAGGTTGAGTTTGAGTGTTCCATCAACTGTTTAGTCGATGTTAACATCATCAAAGGCACAGCCGGTCGATCAATAAAATACTATTTGTTAATCTATGATTAAAGGATTAGTCCGAGCTACGCGGTATTCGCTTTGAGGGGTAGCGTAAGACGAGTGAGTGTGTGGTAATCCAACTGTTCACATCCATGTAAGAGTAGGTACTGAAAACAGATACATAAACCTGCTATGACCAAATGTTCGTATTTAGGACTTGCTGTCAGAATTAAAACTTGAGACACAAAGACCGTTGAAACAGAACTCATCATAAACTCAGACTCACCATATATCCAAGATACAGCAATAGCCTCAAAGAACACGGCGATCAGAATGGAGTACCCCGCAGCATATCTGTCAAGCAGTTGGAAGAAGTAGAAGCCTCCCTTGGTGCAGGAAGCCAAGCCCACGAAGAAGTACAGCGTAAAGAGACACGCCACGAAGATCTCACGGTGGCGACCAATCGGCGGGAACTCGTCGCTGAGGGCAGTTATTATTGCCTCGGAGCCGCCGAACTGAGTGGGAAAAGAAACATTCAGTCCTCATTTCACAGTGACCAGTTCAAAACGATTGGAACTGTAAGTTACAAGCTTTCATATAAAACCAGAGGTCGCAGTTCAAAATTTGTTTGAAATTAACTGCAACATTGGTTATGATTTGAATTCATGGCCTGTATTGTCGAAAACGTAGTAAAACAGGCCCTGAATCCACAAAAGTTTTCGGTTGTCATTTGATATCGCAGCTTTGTTTATTTAATTCCGATGAAACTTTTTGATTACCGCTAAAAATACGTTTTTTTTCCGGCTAATTCCTATGAAATTTATGAATCTAAACATCCGTATTCTGCAAAGTCAGACAAAGAAGTACTCTAAAACTCTGTGAACCATACACGATAATCAAATGAAAAAACGTATTAACGTTCTACTTACAGAGCTATCCAGACCCAGAGTAAGCAGCATCATAAAGAATATCAGCGCCCAGAAGGTAGATCCGGGCATGGTAGCGATAGCCGCGGGATACACCACGAACACAAGCCCTGGTCCTTCCGTAGCCACATCTTGCACATCCCGGCCTGACGCATGTGCCATGTAGCCTAACACGCTGAAGATCACGAAGCCTGCTATGAAGGAAGTCGCTGAGTTGATCACGCTGGTTAAGATGGCGTCCCTGAGAAAGATTTTAAGTTGCGTATAGCATGAAGATTTACCTTTTGTTATTATGTGGTCCTAGATTGGGAACTCACTTGTACACGTTGTTGTGATACTTATTGTACGACGCGTAGGCCAACAGAACTCCGAATCCAGGTCCCAAAGAGAAGAATACCTGAGTCGCTGCATCCACCCAAACCTTGTAACGGAAAAAGAAATCAAATCATGATTTTCGTTAGGCCACACACTGTAGGTAAACATCTAGAGTGTGTGGTTATTGGATATCTTACCTGAGGTTGTGTGATAGCTTCGAAGTTAGGACTGAGGTAATACTGAATACCGGTAGCGGAGCCAGGGAGGGTTATGCCACGAACTAAAAGGATTAGGAGAACTGCGTAGGGAAAGAGGGCCGTGAACCAAACCACCTGCAAGAAAAAAAAGCATTACAGTACCTATCTATTTATTTCCTATTTTACTGGTTGCGTTTCAGGTGTGCAGTAAATCCTGAATTTTGTAAGTAGGTTAAACATAACACTTTTATACGTCAATCTTTTTTGGTCATCAACTAGATGAGGCCGGTGTTTCCTAACTGACTACCCTTAGAAGAAACACCGAAACAAACTCAGAGGTCAAAGAGATAAGTAGTATTATGAGACCGACTAGGTACTTAATAGTTAAAACAAGCATGATATCTATTTTGTTATTGATAGTTTAAAGTGCCAGTCGACAGTCACATTTTGTTGTCAATTCTCTAAAACGAATTAATAATTGAAGAGTTTCAGTTACTTTTCCAGAAGTGCTGATGCCTTTCCAAAGCGAGAAGTAGCAGATGATGTAGACCGCCAGCAGACAGAGGGCCATATCCCATTTTATGGCACCCAAGTCATGAAGACCTTCGCTCCCTTGCAGTTCCAAGATGGCTCGGCTAAAATAATATATTGATTTGAAGTAACTGAATAAAGGCTGACTGATTAGAAATAACTGCTTTAAATTATTTAAGCAAAAGGGATGACTGTTTCCGTTCTTTAAAAAAACTTACTTGAAGTATTCAGACGCAGCAGATGTAAAGGGAGTTGTTTGAGGAGGAGGGAACAACCCTGTAGAGCTGTTGTTGCGTACTCGAGTTTTATTCGAGGCTTCCCATATTGCTTCGAACTGCGAAGAAGTTATACACTTTGAATAATGTAAGTTCTATTCAATCTTAAATTGTACATTTCATCTAAAGAAATAGATTTGCTGCTGCCTTAGCTGACTTTTTTAAGGCTGGGAAATCATCAAATGATCTTCTTCCGCTCCGGGTGGAGTGGAAGGGCGTGTCAGACTCACTCTCACTAAAACCCATTCCTGTTTCACCTAAAGCCATGCGTTATATGCGTATGCGTTCCAGAGCCGCGGTGACTCTTTCGAACAGATTCCGCAACCCTGGAGCCTTAGCTGCCTGCTCAGCAAATTAGTAGGCACCTAAACTTTCCACTAGATATGAACCAAAAGTCCTTGAAGAACAGTGAGACGCAAATGGTAGTCCGAAAGAGATAAGTTAACGCACTATTATTAGGGAAGACAATACATGTTTAAACAAAAATACAATTAAAAAAAACTCGTTGCGATAAATGTAACTTGAAGACTATATAGCCTGAAAGCTGTAATAAGATGTTTCAGAGTTTCCGAGATATGACGTGCTCAGATAAAGAGAAGAAAACATCGTTAAATGATTTTAACGGTTAAATACTCACAGGTCTGCATGCCGGGGTGTTCCACTCGTTGTCGCAGTTGGTCCAGGGCAGCATGGTGGTGAAGGACGCGAAGAAGAAGCGCAGCGCCCAAGCGATGATCACGTTGTAGTAGAAGTCCACATAGAATGCTATCAGAACTACCGCGTATCCAATACCTATGCGAAAAGGTCTTGTTGTTATGGTAGGAAGTTCAGCTACACTGAAATGGATGCGGAAGCTAGAGAAATGTCTTAAATTGAGAGAAGGCTATGTCGTATGTAGGTAAGCTTGCTAAACCTTGAAAGTTAAAGGCCATAGTAGCTACCTTCATTATAAAGACTCTTGAAACATCAGATTCGTACAAATTCTACATGTAGGCAAATAACCAGGAAAATCAGTTACCATTATTTGTATTTCGTTTGAATACCTACTTACTGTTTACCTATCCTAATAATTCTAAAAGCTCTTTACAGACCCTAAATAATGAATTACCCAAGTCTTAAATACTCGCAAGCTCTCGAAGAAAAGCATTTCACCTAAACAATGATCTCGCGCGAACGTTCCCAATTCATTTCGTCAAAAAATACTTTCACTCAAGCGGATTTCCAGCACCTTTCCGGACCATTACCAATTTTATTTCTCTTCAAAAATCATATCGTAGAGGGAGCCACTCAGGGCGCGAGACGTGACAATCGCGTGAAATGAAATCAACGGGCATAAGCCGGGCTCGCAAATCTACCGGAGCCTTTTGAGACCGTATGGGACGAGCACTTAAGGGGAGCCCCGAGAATGGTGTCAATTATGGGTGTTAAGTGCGGGGGTACGTCCGACTAGACCGCGATCTTGTAAATGACATGTCCCATGTTTTGCATAAAAGTCTTGAAGTCGGGTGAGTTGTTTATTGGAGCGTGAGATTTTTGGTCCTTGAGTCCGTGAGTCGTGAAAACGATGTATGAATGTAGTATTTTTTCTTCGAAATAATATAAAAGTTCACGTAATAGTTGGCTGGCTGCTTAGCGCCGTATATTGAAGCACTTGCAACCATTTTACACTAAGAATCGGATGAAGTGAAAATCTGACCGAAATTATATCGAACTTTTTAACACAGAAAGTATTGATACAGATAACTTTTAAATTGTTAATCAGAGCAGGATCAACCTTTCTTATTTGATCACAGTTGGCATAGGTAAAATTTTAATTGATATCATAGGCAAGCAGACAAAAGAAATCTGAGACCTCATTTAAATAACTCTTTTCAAGATCAGTATATTTTTTCCATCTTTTAAAAACCATAAATGTAGACACGACCAATAGCTAGCCACAAAAGCCGTCGGAAAGTTAAGTGGTGGGCACTATAAGTCTTGATCGCCAAATGCGGCTTCCACCATACCGATGACATTATCCGACGGGACGTGACCGGGCCGCAATAAATCTGGCGTATGAATCGCACGTGACCCCATAAAACTGAGCCAAGTAAAGAGAAATCGTGCCAATTTAAAATTAAACCCACTTAGACGTAGGCTTTTGAACGATGTTGGTTATGTCCACAGATATAATAAACAAGGTCCTACGAATTTATTACAAAAGCGCAGAATATTAATAACAAATGCAAATAATTTTCAGATAGTGCATTAAATCACCAGTAAAAAATGCCATCTTAACTATGTTTGTCAGGTATGTATGGAATTTTGGAACGTTCACTTATTTATATAATAAATACGTGAAGCAAAAACTTTGTAGGTACCTCTTTTTACCAAAATTATGTGGACGGAGGAGTATAAATTTTGACACAGTTAAGGTTAATATTGAGGAGTGCAGGGAGCTAATCTTATATATAATAACGCCTAAAAATACATTAATTTAATTAAAAACATGGTCGAAATTCGACCACTGGGCGACCACTAGTCATCGTTAATTTACGACTTACCTAAACAAAAGTAAAATAGTTTCAAATATTTCGGATTTGTGATCCATAGCCGTTAGGACAAAACAATTGGATGAAATAACACTTACCCTTAAAGAGTGGAACTAGTCTTCCCCAGCAGGTGATGGCACCCTTCCGATGGAACTGCCCCAGAGCCAGCTCCATGTAGAATAGCGGGATCCCGCCCACCACCAGCATGATGCAGTACGGCACCAGAAAAGCGCCTAAGCAACGGGAAAAAACGTAGAAAATTACTCACTATAAAAATTTGTAGGTACGAGAAAACACGACTCAGATTAAATTCATGAGTTAGGACGAATTTCGATACAAACACGATTTTTAACTTTTCATTTTATAAATTCTGAGACTATAGTAGGCGCCAGATAAATGTGGAATAAAGTATATTGACCTTTCCCTAATAACTGTTCATAGGTACCTGAACAATTAAATATGAATCGTTTTTCATTATTAAACAATGTTAAGGATCACGAGAGATGATGATTCGGGACAGCTTTGTGTCATTAATTCCGTTTTTCAAATTAAAAATGTCAATAATTGTAGGTGGGTCAATGACCGTTATTCCACGATTATCTGGCGCCTACTATAATGACTTATAAATAGGCGAAAGGTGAAATGTTTAAAAACGAGAACTTAATGTAATGTTATTTCTCAATACATATCCAATGAGCACACTAAAGCCACTTTTCGGCTACATATAAGACCAGCTTCATAGCACCCTTTTGTTGCATTGTCTCCAATGTTATATGAGCATCCCAAGTTTGTGTTTAACCTTTTGAACGCCATTGTCACGTATACATGACAAGCAAGCGCGTGTCCTGTACGCCAAACCTCACAAATATGTGAAAAAAGGTACAGCGAATTTGTGGCTTGGCGTCGGGGGTACGTGCTCTGGCGTTCAAAAGGTTAATTGGATACTAGGAAGTTCTTGAAAAATAGATACCTAACTAATTTGTCTTTTATAAAGGAAAAATCTTCAACAACCTACAGCTATTTCGTCAATCATGCGTACGTTTTTAACGCTTACTGTGCTATTGCTGACCTACTTTACAAAGAAATTAATCTAATTCCGGAAAACTCACAAATTCATCCATCGCGCAACATATTAATAATCAACCACAACATGAATAGGAACGATTCCCATAAAACCCTCCAATTGTTTTACAAATCTCAACTAATATTCCAGTAATAATGTACATTTTTCAGTCGATTGCCTCCGAAGAGCTCCATCACAATCTGAGATACTCGCAATAATTTCATATCGGCCCCGAGAGAGAGGGCGACGCAAATTGTCCTGTAATTGGCCTTTTAAGGCTCTCGCATTTACTCCCAATAGGTATGAAACTTGAGATGTTCAATGTTCGTGCTCATTTATATAGGTAGATTAATTATTTATGTAGGTATGTGCTGGTAATGTAATAAATCAGGTTTTATAAGTAGAACGCCAACATTGTTCTAGAAAAATAGGTTTTTTCATACCTCAGGCAGAACCTGGACAGGCAATGTGTGGCCTTTAAGTGTTTTTAATCTTTCGATAAGCAATTATTATCTGATCAATAAACAAAACCCCGGCTATCAGATACATACATATCTGATCGCCTCATCCAATTTCTGATTCTGATCACTTTTGATGATAATTTTAATCGACTTCTGTACTTATTTCTAAAAAGCTTTGTATCCATGTTCATCGGTCGTTTTTAGGGTTCCGAACCCAAAGTGTAACCAACGGGACCATATTACTAAGCCTCCACTGTGTGTCCGTCCGTCCGTCTAACGTCGTAATCGGGCTGTATATCATGAACTGTAAGAGGTTGAAAATTTCCACAAGGTGTGTATTTCTGTTACCGCTATAGCAACAAGTAATTAAAATAAATTAAAAATTAAAGGGGACTCCTCTACTAGAACCGTGTTTATTTTTGGCGTTTTTGGCTCGATCTTAATAATGGCAACAGGTAGACACTTGAAATGCTCCCAGAGTTTGTATTGCTATATTCGCTAATAAAATAATAATGATTTAATAATTAAAGGGATCCCCATACAAGAGACGTGTTTTTTCGATGTTAACGGCATAATAGTGGATTATAATAATAGCGATGGTACGGAACCCTTCATGCACGAGTCCGACTCGCTGGTTTTTTACTCGGTGTATGAGTTTGTATTTATCGTTTATGAATTTACTAGAATTGGTGTCGTTTGTATAATTTAGTTTTACAAATAACCAACGAAATTACTATTACTATTCTCTTAAACTCTATTAGGGTTCCTCGAAACAGTGTTGAAACGAGGTCAATAAAAGGATGAAGTAAACTGTCTCATGCACGATTGCATGTGTGTCTACGGGTTCCAAGTAAACAGTAATGAATGACGAACACAATTGCTAAATGACGAACTTCCGTGCTCTATAATTGGGTAAGTAAGTATAATATCCACAGAACCCACACGAACATTACTCAACTACGCACTGGTTTAACTAAAATAGGAATCCAGTATTTTATGGACCGATGATCGAAACCATCAGAGATATTAGATATTTCTTTCCCATTAGGTTCAGAAATCGCAAAAATAGCAAATTCGTAGGTAATTAAAGCATTGATTATGTGCAGGACTTGGCGACTGGATCTCAGCCTATGATTGTATGTAGATACATTAGAGTAGGCAAAATCATTGACCCACATCTTTTCTCTAAATATATGTAGGTATGTCTATGTCACCGGAAAATTGCAACCGCCGTAAGATAGTAAAATGTCGCGTGAAATTAAACTATTATTTTTTAATAAGACACGGATATATTGGAAACTTTTTGATTTGGATGGAATTTATAGCATACAAAACGATTTTTTCATGATATATCGAGAAATTATAATCCAATAAAGATTTATTCAAATCTTACGGAGTCTGCAATTTTCCGGTGTCATATATTTTTAAGGGCATCATTTGAGATAGAATTCTTAAGTAGAATTAGCAGTAAGTATCATCGTGCAAGATGCTCGTCAAAATCTGGTATCAAAATGTTTCCGCTGCTGCTAACAAAGCCCAAACCTTGCCGCAACTTCATTGTAAAAGTTAAAGCGAGTAACTTCGTATAAAGCCAAGACAATTCTAGGCCGAAGAAAAAGTATAAGCACAACGACTAAAAGCAATACGTCTTAAAACCTCTTTAAGGGGAGGCAAGGGAGAAATATGGCGAGGATTTACTTTATTGCCGGATGCAACAGGTCGCGGATAAGAGGGGAATGGAGGACATTCCGACCAAGTTTCTGTAAGTCGACGACGCCGAGAAGTGTCTTCGGAGAATCTTCGTGTCTCTTAAGTGAGGGGATAATGGGGCTTTATGGAATAGTGCGGCTTTTCGCAATGATAGGGTGATTTAATTTTAACTGTTGCTCTGCGGGTCTCATAAAAGATGTCTTTGTGCAGAAAGTTCCTTTTGAATTCGAAGACGTAGAAGGTTTCGACATTAAAATCACTTTACTCTTCTTAGATAAAACTGTCCAAGTGCGAGTGGGACTCGCGTGCAAACGGTTCGGTCATTTTTGTAACATGTTATTTTAACGCCATAGACTTATTTTTTTCCTGTAATCTATAGGTAAAGAATAACTTTTATAGTTATAGTATAGTGTAGTAGCTATAGTTTCGGAGACAAGGGGGGGGGGATGGTAATTTTTCATCTTATTTGTTGAATAACTTCATATACACTTGCTTTAAAATGTAGAAAGAAAAGATTTTTTTTGAAATCCTCATAATACGCCCTTCATTCAACATGTTTAAACGAAAGAGCTAATTTCTTTTTAATGATAAAATATTTATTTTTGTAACAAGTTTGTACCACAAAAGATTATGCAATTAAATGAAATTGTTTATTGCCAGATTAACATCCAAATAGATACTTAAACACACATATACTAATGCTTCTGAATATGCAGTCATCTGGTCTATCTGGGTGGAGTTATTACTAATCGTTAGCAATTTATTAATTGCAATCTGATATTTTACATCCTAGATAGGCACGGGTTTTCCCTCACATTAAAACTAAAGGTTCAGAAAAAAAAAAAAAAACTGAATAACGTGCGTTCTTAGTATTAATTTACACAATTGTACCTAAATAGGTANGGCGGGAATGGAAATGTTGTGACTAAGTTCTTGAATAACTTCAAAACTGTTTACTTTAAAATTATGAAATAAATATAATCGAAACCCTCACAATAAGCCCTTTTATTTGATGGTACGGTTAGGAAACCTTTTTTTTATTTTCTAGTTTGTCCCCCAAAAGTAACCTCAAAAATATGAATTTACTTAACGCGTCCGTGTTTGGGTCATTGAAGTTCACGTGTATACCAAATTTTAACAAAATTGGTCCATCAGGTTCGGAGAAAATTGACTGTGATAAACGGACAGAACCGAATGATCCTATAAGGATTCCGTTTCTTAAGGATGTTCGGAACCCTCAAAAGTATCCAAGAAACAAAACACTGCAATCATCGCATGACGGCTAGTCATACCAGTCTATACTGAAACAGTAAACTTTAAATCCTTAACCTAGCGTCACTAATTTTCTTTTAAAATCGCGGCAAAAGAAAAACTTAATCCGCTCACGATGATTTAATTTAGAGCTTCATTTCTTCGAATCTGATACAGATGTTAGAATGGTAATCGAATTGCCTTAGTTCCGAAGAGCCGGGAGGTCCCCGCGGACCGAAGGCCCGGCGGATGATTGGGTATTACGAGATTACCGCCGATAGGGCTCCGGTAAATCATCCACACCGGCCGGAATTGTTTCTCTGAAATATTTATGGATTTGTGATTCATAGGCAGCTGTATTTTGATTTCCATTAAGAGTGGTGAGTAGCCCGGCTGTGTAGATGTTTGTCAAAAAAGTGCTTTTCATAATAGCCAACCGAACCATAGATATGCATCCGAATATCCGATCTCTGGTGATAAATTCATATTTTCAATTTTGAAATTCCTGGTATTTTTTTCAAATATTGGCGAATCATAAAGGATGTAGTTAGGCAACGTAGCGCGTAACTGCAATGATACGGATATCATCATCATGCTAATTGCATCAAAGTATGTAACTGGTTTAGATTGAAACAAAACTGGCAAAGCTACCATCTTCACGTAATATATGTCTACAGGTACACATACCTACTAAAGATGGGCCAGAACTGATTATTAAAAAAAATACAGGCCGAACGCTTGGTTTAAAAATAAAACAACACATAAAACAGACGCCGGAGGAGTTTGCTCAAAGCAGTGATGGAGTTCTCATTTTACAAAATATGTGTGTGGATAGAGTTTCTCATCGTAACGAGACAGTACTATCAAAAAATTTTAAACCTATAATTAGGTAGGTACCTGGATCAAGATCTGAATTTAATGTACGTTTAAATCTAAATTGCCTCAGTTTTGTAATTATCTTCACCACCCCATCAGCTTTTAAAGCAAGAAGAGTAAACAGACATCTTCTACGATCGACGATTAGTTGATCTCACTTGACCACTTATTCAATCCTTTTAAAAAATAGAGTAATATCCCCACAAAACAAAGCAATCAAATCAACACAATAACCAAAACTGTCACATCACGAAATAATTACTCCTTCATAATAGTATAGGTATAGTGGAACAGTCTACGGTCGCAATGATGAATTGCGAGGGTTACATGATGAAGTGGCGCCCCAATCAATTAGTACGGGACCACGGCTATGACCGAACACGGCTATAAATCAGGGGCATTCGGAAGGGTTAGTAATGTTGGCTGAGGCTATTGGAATGTTGTGGCCAAATAATAGGTAGATACATTATTTTATATCTTAGATGTGCTAGTAGTAAATAAATAGTTATGTGGGGATTTACTTAAGTACATGTGGCTTGTACCGTTTCCGACCTAAGATGTAGAAACAAAATTACAAATCTAACATTATATCAAACGGAATTCCTTTTAGAAAGTCTCAGACACAACACAAACTATTAATTTTAAAATGCGGTGTATGTTGATGTTGATGATGTATACGATGAACTAAATAAACTTAGGTAGAATTGCAGTTAATTTTGAGTAAGATCAAAATATAGGTAGAAGTAGCATTCAGATTCTACACCAACTTAATTACACGGAGCGACACGCCAGCACCATTAACAGCATCTCATCGACTCTAAATAAATTTCCTCTCAGCTTGAACGGCTCAAAGACAAGATCACATTTCAACAGTTCACGAGAATTGCCATTTAATTAGATCACGGACAGAGGCGGCCCGATCGGCCTTTGCGTCGCCGAGAGAGGATGACCCCCCTCTCCATTATCTTATTACCCTCTCCCATTATTACGTTACTAATTTTCCTGCACATCGAGGAGCTAACTAAGTTTTCCCGGCGTAAAGGGCGCGTTTTGATTGTCAATTACTGACTCTTGGACGCCAAAGGATGGTGCCACGGACGATCAAAGCAGCAGCAACGGATGCAATTAAGTATGTGGCTCAAACTTTGTTATGAGCGCAAGTATTTTCGATGTGGTCTTCAGTGAACAGGTTTTTCAATAAGGTCATAAAGTTTGTTGTGATCAGGGACAGATTTTCAGGCGCTTATTTCGAGATGAACTTTTTTAGAAACTCAGGTTTACTTGCCTTACGGTGCGTAAGTGCAATCAAATCAAAATTAATTGATTAATTTTTGAGTATTGTCGAGTAGAGGAACAATTGAAACTATTATAAGAAGATTCCGGAAGATAAACAACTCATGATTTTAAAATACCATACAAACAAATCTCATTTAGTCATTTCCGGGGCTTTGACTGTCCATTCCATCCTCTTGCTTGAGGCGCTTCATTTCCGTTTCTGCAAAGACGTGTGGAGTCGAGCCTCGCCATATCGGGGCTTGTCACTTGCAATGTTTTGTCTAAACTTCAGGGAAATGGACGCCAAGTTCCGCAGCTGTAGAGTTCAAATCTTCTTTTGTTTTTACTTAAATCGATAAGTGCTACGCGTGATAAGTTTGTAATATTAAATGAAAATCTTAGTCGTTCAGCACGATGGATAGAGGAGGAAGCCTATCTTAAGAATTGATCTCAGTTTTTTGACAACACTTAGTACAATTTAAGTAATTTAGGTTTCCAAACGTCCGTATGAAAGAACCCTAATAAGATCACTCGTGTGCCTGTCAGTATGTTTTTTCTATCCATTCTTCCTCTTGCTTTTCTATTTTCGCATAGTGCTAGTTTCAGCTATACTGTTTGTTGAGTACTGTTGAGTGTATAACGCTATTACATGAGTACTTAACCGCATACTGCGCGAATGTGAAGCTTCAATTAGCAAGCCGCAGGTGTAAGCGTAGTGCAGGCCACTCGAGGCGCTGCATGAGGCGAGGTGAGGCACTAGCCGCACAAGGCGTACGATTGTTAACCGCCTATTATGCCTCGAGTGCCCTACAGCCGGCGTTAGCGCGCAATCACACAGTAGTCTTGAATGAATTCACGAATCGTGTTCATCATAAGAAATGGAATGAAATTGTTTTTGAGGTTTGACTCTAGTGTAATTTTTTCTAAGTTTATTGGAAAAGTATACAGGGTGCTCTACAAGTGCGTGACCATAATATTTAAGGGCGATGTTGGGTAGCTGATAATACATTAAGGAAAAAATAGCCAAACAAGAAAAATGAGAGTTTTTTCAAAAAAATTAACCATAAAAACGAGTAAAAAGTTCCAAACAAATCACTTTTCAAGCAGTCTGATGCAGTTGGTAACATCAAATCTGTGATTGAACTAAAGTCATCATACCAGCCGAAAGACGTCCACTGCTGGACCTAGGCCTCCCCTAAGAGAGCCCCCCCCCCTCCGTTTTTTGTTGGTTGCCATAATCACCACGCTTAGCAGGCGGGTTGGTGATCGCAGTGTAGCTGTTGCAATGCACAGAAGCACAGAGAATGCTGCTGCTCATTCTCTAGTGAATCCCTTAGTCGCTAGGTGCTATGCTTTTACGTCCGACACCGTACAGAACTAAACTCAACTGACCTAAAGTAAATACCAGCAAAAATGTAACAAACTGCTTGAAAAGTAATTTCTTCGGAAGTTTTTGATGTGAAACATCTATAGCCGAAAACCGATTGTTGGCGTGGCGACGATACATATATAATATATAATATAATATATCCTGGGACAACTCACACACGGTCATCCGATCCCAAACTAGGCAGTGCCTGTACTATGGCAACCAGACAACTGATAAACATACTTATATATTTCTAAATACATACATATTATACACAAATTACACCCAGACACAGAACAAATGATCACGCTCATCACACAAAGATTTGTCCTGGGTGGGAATCGAACCCACGACCTCCGGTTAAGCAGTCAGGGTCACTAACCACTCGACCAACAGGCCAGTCAATAATACTATGTATATATACTAATAATAATATATGTATACGATGTATATATACATACGATGGTATATATGTATATACAGTCTATATGTATTTTTTTCATTATGGCATATTTTTAGTCCCTGTCGTAATCTGTTCTTTGATGCATATTACTTGTACAAAATAATTTCGATGTTTCACATCTGCCAGGCGTCCCGTGACGGCTCACAATTTTTTTAGTCGTCGTTTTTTTTTTAAAGTCACTTTTTTTGTATTTCTAGGTATATTTTCCTTAAA
The DNA here is from genome assembly GCA_002192655.3 of Mamestra configurata. Classification (NCBI taxonomy): domain Eukaryota; kingdom Metazoa; phylum Arthropoda; class Insecta; order Lepidoptera; family Noctuidae; genus Mamestra; species Mamestra configurata. Next base: position 267,640 of record NDFZ01005241.1, read on the forward strand.
TGTATATCAGCTACCCAACATCACCCTTAAATGTGACAACATAGACCCTGTAGATTAAATATCTGTTCTCAACACTTTTTGAAATTTCGACCACGATAAACACATTCCGACGGCGGCGAATTTAATTCAGTTTTAAAAATTCCACTCCAATTCTTCTTCCATATCAGCTACCTAAGTTAAGTTTGTAAGTTTTCTACAGCAATGAGCAATTAGAACTATGGAGTTATTTCCCGAAGTTTCAGTAAAGTTGAAACAAAACCGAAACACATCACCAAGTGTGCCGTCTGAGCATTTATGACGTGACGGAACTCGACGGCGAGACGCGAGGCGCACAATTAGCGACGCAAGAGGCACTTAGAGCTATTCAAGACACAACCGCGCCACTCTAGACCATAGATAATATACGCTCTAGAAACCGACACCAAGCTGTAGACCGTCTAGAATAGATCATTAGGGTAATTGATAATGGAGGTCAAAATATGGTTGATTGGAGATGAATGTTTGGTGATTCAAGTCAATGGAGGACATGGATTGAAGTTCTGCCGGACTTTTTGTAATTAAGAAGTAGATTCAAATGATTTTAGTTCGTAAAAAAGTTTTACGGCTCACAACAAAATTATCACTACCTAAACTACGGAGTAACTATGGAGTTTCTTGTCCATTCTTCTCCATAAGAATCTACCTTTCCGAATGGACAGTAGAGTCACTTTATGAATTGAATACTATTATTTACTGAACTGCAAATGATGACGTTTTATAGGCCTAATTGAAATAAACGCTTGACTTTGAATTTGACTAAGGTTAATTTTATCTAGTACATTTAATCTCTTAGTAAGTTATTTTAAATGATAGAACGAGAGTGTGGAGTAATGCTGAATGCCCGTCGATTATTTTGCAACTAGATAATATATTCTAATTCCTTTTGAAGGAAATTTCATAATCAACTCCACTCGACGCCGAACAACGGAAATAAAACTTCGATTAATGTAAACAATATATTATAGCTGAGTCGAGTAGAGGAAATGACTTCGAGCATCGGATAAGATTAAGGTCTCATATAAAATCATCGTCAGCATTCATAGTCATCCCGTTAGTCGCGTCACTATTTGATTGACTTATCAGATGTCACAAATAGGAGACTTGTTCCATTCAAAGTAAAAACAGGTTTGACACTGATTTGCTGTTAAGAGAACCCTATTTTGGGTCTGCATCTGTGAACATAAGTTCTCCGAAAAAAAAATGGTACTTGAACTTTTTTATGCGAATTAGTGCCTTATTGTACCAATATCCTGGGCACTTTATCCACTGATAGCGACGTAGATTGTTTTTTATGCTCAACGGGTTTTTGAGTTTTGACAATTTTGTACTTAATTTAGCGAATTTATTAGTTTTAATGTGGAAATCCTAATGGATGTCCTCCACACTGGGGCAGGCGCAGGGGTCTGTCAGGCTCGTACTGAATAAAACCACACGGTGTCCTGCAGTTACCTTTGGCGGTGCTTGCGCATTTCGTCACGCTGCCCCGGCTAGGTATTGACCCGCATTATTAGTATTTAGTAGTTACTTTCGTTTACCTTTACATAATTTTATTTTGAATACTAACATGAATAAACAAGACAGAGCCGTATTTATGGAATTTTTTGTACTGTTTAACGACTGATTAGCAGATTGTTAATTAATTATCAAGATTTTAATTAATAACGGTGAAAATAATATGAATATGTAGGTACTCACCGCCGCCATTCTTGTAGCAGAGGTAAGGGAAGCGCCACACGTTGGCGAGGTCGACGGCGAACCCGATGACCGACAGCAGGAAGTCTACCTTCTTGCCCCATGTCTCGCGCTCGCCGACGCCCGGCGTAGGCGTCTTCAGCGCCATCCTACTGCCCGACCACAGGAACCCGCCACACCCTGCGAATGAAGTAAGAATGGTAAACTCGTTCTCATTGTATAATACGGCAGAAAAATGATTTAACCATCTCGGGCAAATACTGTTTCTAACAAAAAAATATTATGAAAATCAGTTGACTATTGGCGAAAATATTGCTAATCAACATACAACGAATAAGATATTCAGACGTATTGAGAACAAGGAGATAGGAATTTAGTGACTCAGCTACAACTTGTCAAGGGCCTACGAATTTTGTAGCTTAGTTACATTTACAAGGTAAGCCAATATTTTCGAAGCTTGCCTACAACTTGTCAAAGATTTCGCGTTTCGTGGCTTAGCGCCAAATTGTCATGGTGCTACGAGTTTCGTAGCTTAAGTATAACTTGTGAAAGTCCCAGGATTTTCGTAGCTTGTCAAGATGCTACGAGTTTATATTTTAGCTACTTACTTGACATGATGCTACGAGTTTGTATCTTTACTTAGCTACAATTTGTCAAGGTAAGGTGCTACAATTTTTGTAGCTTAGCTATTGCGTCATAATTGCAGATTTTCGACCTATTGCAGCGATCGAGGAGTTTTTTTATCTGGCGTAGTGGTGCAAACACTGCAATGATCGCAGGTTTAGGAACGGAAAATGTAGTAACGTAGCAATCAATCTCAATAAAAATCGGAGCATTTCTTCCTAGTCAAACGTATCAACCCAGTGTTTGGTTGATATATTTGACACTGATTTCGTCGTGCAAGTCGTTACTCAATAGTCAATAGTCAATAGTCAATAGTCAAAGCATTTATTTCAAATAAACCATTATCAGGTACTTTTGAATTGTCAAAGTCAGTCCGTCAAAAACATGAAGCTATTTGCACGTTCGCAAGCGTAGATCTCTATGGAGAAGAACGTGCAAGAAACTCCACGGACACTCTTTTAAATCATTTTATGTTTACAAAAATCCTGGTTACATAAACCTTGTTGCTTCTATATATGAGAACAATGTAAAGAAAGAAAAAAAACAATTTATAGTATGAAATATTAAAATGAGGCAGTGGCAACCAAGGGATGACCAGTCTCCACTGACGGCGCCCGTTCACGAACATGACGCGTGCATCAGCACCATTCAGCTCAACCATTTTGAAGGGAACTGAATGATCCGATACACGCGCCACCATCAGCGAGACATTGGAGTGAGCATGACACACCCTCAACTGCCCCTGCTATTTCATGTCAAACAAGGAAACTATCTATTAACATAATGGTCCAGGGTTCTCACATTTACAGAACTTGAAATAAAAATTGCTTCTAAATTATATAAAACTATGAATATCAATCTGAAAATACAGAAAAAGAAAAGTTTATTCCAAACATAATATAAGATTATGCGGAATAGTATTATTATTAGACATAAAAGAGGGTGAGCATCTCTTCCAAATATAAAACCTAACTAGTGGAACCAAGCGGCTGAGGCTGTGGAGCAGGACCGGCATTTAGCCAAGCATTTTTATCAAGGATATAATCTTCCAGTTTATAATATGCCTGTCTACATAGAGTGCGTTTTATGCATGTTTTAAATTTTTTCTCATTCAGTTCGAGAATCTCACGTGGTATTTTATTATAAAACTTAATACAATATCCCATAAAAGAAGTGTGTACTTTAGCCAATCTGAATCGGGGTTGATCTAATTTATTCCTATTTCTAGTATTAAAATTATGCCTATCACTAATCTTATTAAAAAGATGAATATTTTTCCGAACATACATAATGTTTTCGTATATGTATTGACAAGGTACCGTCATGATGTTAATATCCTTAAACAGTTCCCTTAGGGAATCGCGCCGACCAAGATGGTATATGGCTCTGATGGCTCTTTTCTGCAGAATAAATATAGACTCGATGTCTGCAGCTCGTCCCCATAATAAGATACCGTAAGACATTATACTATGAAAGTAACTAAAATAAACCAGCCTCGCGGTATCTATATCAGTAAATTGACGGATTTTTCTGACAGCATATGCTGCTGAACTTAGCCGTCCTGCAAGAGATGTTAAATGAGGACCCCATTGTAGCTTTGAGTCAAGCGTGATCCCTAGGAAAACCGTGTCTTCGACGAATTCAAGTTTCTCTTTGTCCAATACTATGTCGCAAGTATTACTTTTGACATTCGGTAAAGCAAATCTGATGCACTTAGTTTTTTTCCCATTTAATACTAAATTATTCGCAGTGAACCAATTTTGGACCTGCTGTAGCGCATTATTTACGTCGTCAAGACTTGTAGAACGTCTATCTATCTTAAAAATTAAGGACGTATCGTCAGCAAATAACACCATCTTTGGTTGGTTTTTTAAAAGATGGAGTAAATCATTAATATACACTAAAAAGAGGAAAGGACCCAATATTGAGCCTTGTGGTACCCCCATTTTGACTTTTAAACCCCTTGAATTAACACCGTTTATTTGAACTTGCTGCTGTCTGTCATTTAAGTACGACTTCACTAAACTGAGAGCAAGATTACCTAGTCCGTAATGTTTTAGTTTTAGGAGCAAGGTTTCGTGATTTACGCAATCAAATGCCTTGGAGAGGTCACAAAAGATTCCTATGGCATCTTGCGCCTCTTCCCACGCTGTATATATGTGTTTTAACATTGTGACACCAGCGTCAGTCGTACAACGACCTTTGGTAAACCCATACTGTTGATCGTGTAAGATTTTATTGATGTTAAAATGAATGAGCATTTGATTGAGCATCACTTTTTCAAATACCTTGCTGAAAACCGGCAATACGGATACAGGTCTATAATTATTGGCATCTTTACTGTCACCGGATTTAAAAAGTGGTATAACCTTACTATATTTCATTATATCCGGAAAGACTCCTTGGTCTACACATAAATTGAATATTAAAGCCAAGTATGGTGCTATGGTCTCAATTATGGACGTGCACACTTTGACAGACATTCCCCATAAGTCTTCGGTCAATTTGATTTTGATTTGCCGGAAAGCTTTTATAACCGTCATAGGGTTGATATGTTTGAATTGGAATTCAACCGTACAACCTGGAACGTTTGCTCTTAATAAATTAAATGATACCTCGGGTGAAGAATTTAAAGCTTCAGTAGTTCTTGATGGTATTTCGGTGAAAAAATTTACAAATTCTTGAGCTACTTCTAAATTAGAGCTTATGGCACCATGTGCAGTCTCCAGTAAAAAATCAGTGTTTCGTACTTTATTCCTACTAGTTTCATTATTGATAACTTTCCAAACTGTCTTAATTTTATTATCTGCCGATTTGATCTTATTGCTAATGTACAGGGCTTTAGCTACTTTGCAAGTATTTCTGAAAACTTTAGAATATTTGTTTACATACATACTAAAGGTTTCTGTGTTAATGAAAGGCTTAAGGCCATATAACTCATATAGTCTTTCCCTACTTATCCTAATACCTTTAGTCGCCCAGTCACTAAATATAAACTTAGGGGAAGTATTTTTAGACTTCTTTTCAAAAGTTGTATTGAATTCCTTTAGTACTACTGAAAAGAAATTATCATAAAACTTATTTGCGTCCTCAATATTATGGCCTAGAACATTCAACTTATTTTGTAAGGTAACATTGAATCTAGCTAGTTTGCCTGTTGTAATTGGCCTATATTGTATTTGAATTTTTTGCAAGGCTGCTTTAAACTTAAATGTTACCAATTGTCCGCTATGATCCGACGGAAGGTAATTAACTATGGCTTTATCTAAATAATCACAATCGCAGAATACATTATCGATACAGGTTGAAGAAGTTGGTGTTACCCTAGTAGGTTCAGTAAAAACATTAGACAAATTAAATGATTTAAAAAGGCTTAAAAATCTGCTGCTATTTAAATTATTTTCTAAAATATTAATATTAAAATCTCCGCAAATAATCGCGGATTTGTTACCTGCTGCAAGTTTCGCAAGGATATCTTCCATAGTTGACTCAAATAAAGTAAAGTTTTGAGGGTTTGGGGGTCTGTACACGCACACTATAACATGCTTATCCAGCTCAACACAGGACAGTTCAATACAATGTTCCACTGACAAGCTGACAATGTCATTACGTTGCTTAAATTTTAAGCATTTTTTCACTAAGATGAGGGAACCACCGCGCAACATAGATTTGCGGTTAAAGCAACTGCCTACACTATAATTTTCATAACTAATTTGCATCTGGTAATCTTTCAACCAATGTTCACTAAAACATACAATGTCAAACATTGTTTTCTCTAAAAACATTTCTATTTCTAATATTTTGGAAGAGATACCTTGAATATTTTGATGAAATAATTTCAATGTATGCTGCTGACCCCCTTTTTGATATGTATCTAACTGAGAGCAAGAAGATACCTTAATGTCTGTAGGTATAACTAATCTGTTATTGGTAACTTCTGTTGTCTTATAAACTAGTTTAAATTAATATCAGGAGTTTGCCCTAAGACTTCAACATCATCACTTGGCAGTGAGATGGAACTACATGTGGCCTCCACGTTAACAAATAATTTTTCCATAGTGATACATGGAACCTCCTTCGTACAATTTTTAAAAGAATTTATAGCTATAGTGCTACAGTTATTTTGGCTCACCACCTGATTCTTAGTAATATTACTAAACATTGTGGATTTAATTACACAAGACTTCGACATACTACTTATGTCTGAGTTAATATAATAAGCTAATAGCCTAGCTATTGTGTGTCTAAAACTAATTGGCAGATACACAGTATCCCTGGTCGATTTTAAATGATCCACAAAAATATTTGTGTCAAAAAACATAAACTTGTCACTATAATGACTTACTAGGAAGTGCATGTGTTTATTTAACCTATGAATATAATTATTTTGTCTAATTGACAATTGTTCAAAATATGGAAAAGCACACAATATTATTTTATTACAATTTAACTTTAGCATCTCAGTTATATAGTCTGTAATATCTGCTTGTTTTACTTTTAAACTATTACCTATAAATACAGTAATGTTGGTATTAGAATTATAATTATTATTGTTTGTTAATAATGCCATAATATGCTTGTAAGTCGAACCTGGCATACAATAATTTTGTGTAGAATAACTTAGGTTGTTACCAACTAATTTACCTAAACCTCTTCCTATACTGTCTGAGAACATAACTGAATGACCACTTTTCACAGATGAAATACCACAAATCTCAGGCTGCTCAACTTGAGATAAATCCTGTCCAAAATCAATATTAACTTGTTTAGTGACACATTCTTGAGACAAATTCTCCGTCTGGGACGGTACCTCCGTTGCCTCAGGCTGGACAGCATCAAGGTTTGATACTGTCTGGCAAGTACACTGACACATGACCAACTCATTAGCAGCAAGAATGTGTTCTTTTATTTGGTTCTGAGATTGTACATATTTACTATTAAGTTTGTTCAATGAAGCATCAAGTACCTTTATTTCAGACTGTAAGTGCTCTGTATCAATTTCATATATTTTTATGCTGTCTTCTAGTTTAATTTGATAATTATTTAATTTACTAATCAGGTCAACACGTTCTTTCCGGAGTTGAATATTTTTGGAAAAGTGTTTTTGTTGCTTTTTGTATTGATAACATTTTTTGATAATTCTATTTAGTTTTGCATATTTTTTTAATTTATTATGACTAGCCTTATAACTACAGTTCTGTTTCAATAAGGAATCTTCAGTTAGGTCAATTGTGACTAAGGAATGAGGATTACAATTATTATTAGAACTAAGTAATTCGTTAAATAAGTGGTTAGTTTCCTAAATTAACCTAACACAAATTCTTCCAAATCCATTCATACAACGGTCAACAAATCCCAATTTAAACAACGCACCAACCAAACTACACCACTTGACCTTTCATCCAAGTGTTAATTAACTGGAAGCAGAAATATCGTCGAGTCGTGGCCCTCCATTACGACACGACATAATGAAGTGACAATGTTATGACGCGCCGCGTGACAGAGGGGCACACTTCACGCGCGCTGACCGCTGACCACGCGGCTTTAACGCAGGGTTGACGCGGCTTTTAAATTATTTTAAGAATTTTGTTTTTGGAAAATTGTCTTTGAAATAACAAGATTTGACATCGCATTTAACGACGAATGTTGCTGCCAAGGACTGTGGTTTAAAGGTTCATAGAAACTTATTTTATTGAACTTATGAGTATGACCATAGCTACCTATGGTCATACTCATGAAATAAAAACTCATGAAAACAGGTAATGAATAAAAACTTATGAAAAAAGGTAATGAACAAAAACAACAATTACATTATACATATGCGATGACAAATTTGAAGAAGGTTTAACATATTTTGGCTTTAACTGCAACAAGGTTCGTTACGAAAATGAATAAGTTTACCTCTACTGGTGATACTTTGTTCTTATAAGTAGCATACTATGGGTGCATCGTCCTCACATAATATTAAATTAATTTTTGTATACCAAATTTTGTAAATCATTATTTGAAAAGAGTAACTATGGAGTTTCTTGTCCGTTCTTCTCCATAAGAATCTACCTTTCCGAATGGACAGTAGAGTCACTTTATTAATGTAATTCTATTATTATTATTATTATTTTTACTGAACTGTAAACGATGACGTTCAAAAGTGCCGTTTAATGGCCTAATTGAAATAAACGTTTTGACTTTGACTTTGACTTTGACTTTGACTTTACCACCAGGCGGAAGATTTGCAATTCTTGGTATTTAGAACTAACAGTGAGAAAAAAAATCTAATTAGGCTAAGCGCCAGTACTTCTTGAACCTTAGTTTTACATAAAGAGCCCTCGAAAAGCCAATCCCTCATCACTTCTTATTGTTTTTGCTGGAAAGAAGAAGTGGCGCAACAAACTGCCCATTAAATGAGCTGACACAATATTGGTTCTGCCTGCATAGAGTCGTGGCTGCATAAAATTTCCGCGGTGGCAGCCCTAGTGCAAGCTCTCTATCCGGTACGCCCGAGTGGCTGTCACGTCCAGCTAGCGGTCCGATTAACCGATGGTCGATTTAGCGACGAAAAATCGTGTGTCATCGCTACAGCGCACCACTAGTCGACAAATTGAATTTCGAATAGGACGGACATTTATTACGCGGAATATTGGAGTGCGAAATGCGTTGCATTTTCAATCGAGAAAATGAAATGTTTCATATTTCAGAGTCTTTAAATGGGGGTGACTCTGTGGATTAATTTTATTAGTGAGGAAAAGAAAACGAACATCCAAAAAATATACTATTCTCGATTTTAAAATAAAGTCACCAACATTGTATTGTTTTCCTCTTGCTATAATGATGCCACGAGTAAATAAATGTTAAAAATGTTCAGAAAATTTTAGTAACAAGAAACGCCATTTAAAAGATTCTTGACGTATTTTTTTAGGTACAGTTAGTAATCGGTATAAGGGAAGTGTGTCAAAGGAGAAGTTTGGGAATAAGTGGACTCGACATTCCCAAATGTCTCCTTTCAGGAAAGCGTTATTAGCGAGAATGTCGTACTCACAATACAATTTTAAAAGATAAAAAAAGAGATTCAAAGATTAGCATATATATATATGAACCATTTGAAGATAAAGGCTCCACAATTTTTAAGAAAACTCGTTGCCGCATTGTCGCTTCGCGCCTGTCTGCATGGGCTTGAACACGATAATCTTGGAATTACGACGAACGACGAACTAATAAACCTCATTCGAATTGACTGCGATGGGTAACAATATTCCTCTCGACCAAGTTTCGTTCACACATTGTTCGGTGATTTTTCAAAGCAGATTTAGCAAGTACGCACGGGAGATTATAGAGAGAAAGAGTATGCGACCGGGTGCATTCTTAGTTCCTTTACTTTCATATTCCGATGCAATGACAATCCGACACACGACCGAGACGGGATCAGGCACAGGGCCAAGGACTTTAAGTTATTTCGACCGACTTTCAAAATCGCTGCTACAGAAAGATTGCTGCTACATAAACATACGGAGCAGCTTAGAGTTCGGATATTTACCGTAATCTTTTTGAACCACAGTAACGTTTTTACCCTTAGGCAAAGACGGCCATGGCCCGGGGCGACAGAATGCGAGGAGCGGTAACTGTCGCCCATGATAACCTGCCGATTTGTTTATCAAAATAAAATTGGACCTTACCGAGGTTCAAAAATTTAAACTTTTTCGAGCTCACTTCCCTCGCGCTTGTTTTAGCACTTAGCCAAAAAATCTTTACAAAAACTTCTTAACCTGTATCGTAGGTAGTGGTAAAAGACAAAAACGGAAATTCACCGTTACATCGTTATCACAAAATACCGTTTTCTTTTGGAAATTTTGAGATGCACCAGGCCACACTATGTATCGGCATACAAAGTGTGGCCTGGTGCATCTCAAAACTTTCAGTAAACACTCAAATACCTGTATTACTTTCCTCAAACGACCATTTCAGACAATACTACATACTTCCAGACACTTCATGGTCAAAAGGACCATCACAACGGTCAACGTGTATAAACAGAATAAATGCAATACCTCTTAAGGGGTCATTGTACTCATCATTATGAACCACTTTCACTATGGAACAACACTGAAATCGTTAAAAATCGTTAAAAATAAATGCACCATACATTTATGTGCGCATAACTCGACAAAAGGTACTGAGCAGCTGATTTTTTTTCGCGATTTCGTGTTTTGAAAGCGGGCCAAGTACGGGTAAAGTAATAACCTACTTTTTGTTTTCTCATCACGGTAACTAAATATCCCAAATACAGAAAAATCACTAAATTTGTACAGATATTATCTGCGAAAAATAAATAAGGTGCTTCTAAATGGCTGGATTTTTTAGATGCTTGGTATCGTTGCGACATTAATTAATGCCATCGAATTAACGCAGAAAAAAGACTCATATCAAGATAAAACCAATCCACATCAGAGGGCTAATTCTACTATTTATCAAGCAACGTTCGCATTCGCACCTCTGTCGCACTCTGTCAAAAACACCTCAAATTTCCTTACATTTTGACAGATTGCTGATGAGATACGAATGCAAACTTGCTTAAAAAAAATATTGAATTAACCCTCAGAAATTATACACGCTGAAATTTAAATGGTTGTTTTACCGCAGCAGAACGATTAGCCATTAGTAATACTATCGAAACATAAAAAAACTTAAAAAATAAAAATGTCTTTTTTAATTAAAAAAAAATATTCATAAACTCGAAAGCGTGAGAAGCAATAGTAACTCACTAGACCTGACGTAGGTACTACTAGAACAGCGGCGGCGCGCTGACAAAGTGATGGGAACCTCCATACAAGAGACGTATTTTTTTGAGTTTTTTGTTCGATTTTAACAGCAAATAGTGGATTACAATAATGGCGATGGTACGGAACCCGTTATCAGCGAGTCCAACTCGCACTTAGGCGGTTCTTTTTATTCCGATAGTACAATCCCAAAGGATAAGGTTCGTCTTTCATGCGGGCAAAGTTGCTGTCAAAAATAGTTACAGCAGTTAGCTAAAAAACTACAAAATTGAAACTGCTCGCATTTATGTGACAATTTTATATCAATACCTATCCAAGAAGAATTCAGTACGACGGAAAAGTAGATATCCAAACAACATAAGGAATAAGTAAATGCGTTATATCATGAGTTTTGCTAATGAAAAAAATTTTACGTTTTTTTCCGCATTCGCCGAAATTTTTCGCTACACTTTCGAAAAAAAAGGAAAATTCCTTATAAATTTTAATTGGGGAAAACTTTGGAAAATATAAAAAGCATGGCTTTTCAGTCACGAGGATTATAAAATTAAATGAAAGCTATAAATCCGCGTAGAATACTTAACAAGTTAAAACGTAAGTAAAAAATGTGGTGACGAAAATTAAAAAAAGATAAAAAGTGTTTGTGAAAGTCCAAGTACAGTCATATCATTTCATATTAATCTTCTACATTTATCTTAATTTTCTGTGTATTTTTAGACCACTCAATCTTACTTAATTTTCTTACAAAGTTCTGGAAACTTTTTGCGCGATAGCGATAGGAAAACTTTAGTAAAGTCCTCTGTGAAATGCAGAGAAAACGTTCTCCGCATAGATATAAAATGCGCTTACTTAAATAATTTTACAAAAGTAAAGAAAAAAAAAAAAAAAAAAACCCGCAAAACTTTTTATGAGAACCATACTTCAAAAGGAGCAAACCATCAAAAGGTTTGAGCCTTTTTGTCTATTGGTCAATATACTAAAAACTAAAGATTTTTGTACGTACCTGATCATCTACAAAAAAATATATATAAGGCGTGTTACTCACTTGCGTGTCGGCGGTCGCATTGCCGGCGCCATGTCCGCGCGGCGCCGTGCCTAGGCCAGAGTGACGGCGCCTCGCCGAGCTCGAAGACAACTGGGCGTGCACCGGGCACAAACCACGCCCAGGACCTCTGCTCAGTATAGAACGGGACTTATGCAAACGAGCCTGAAAGTAGGGCAGCAAAGTTCATTGAAAGCTTTGAGTTGAGATTCTTCTTCAAGGAAATTGTTGAAATCATTATTCTTACTTGACAAGCATCTCGTTGAAGAGGGGAATGATGAAAGGTTTAAGTTTCACGTCAACACAGAATTACTTCTTTTAACGTTAATTTCCATCAACCATCAATCTGCAATTTCCACATTTTTTTATTATTATTTAAACTTCGTTGTCATTGAGCCCCCAGTTGAGTACCTACAGACGTCAAGCTACCCGAAACTGTTAAATTTTCCCAATCAATCTTGAACCTAATACTGTAGCGATAAAGTTGAAAATCTATTAAAGATGTTTGATAGATTGTTGTAGCTTGATGTGGACGCAATTAGGAACACTTGGTCGTTCTCCCGAATTCGAGCAAATTACCAAATGTTAAAGTAAATTAACGGGGTGGAGTGCGTCCATCTTCGGAAAATCTAATTCAGCTACAGCTTCTCTGCTACATTCAACCACTTGTTGTTGACCAGTGAAATGAATACATCGGTGGCCCGCATACGGGCTGACAACCAAGTGTAATTGCGCCGTCAATGTTATAACAAGTTGTAACGTGTTCAAGAGATAAACATGGCAGAAATCATTACGAAGGCTCTTCAGAAATTGGTCGTAGCCCCATTAGTCCTCAGAAATTTCAGGGTCTTTTATCTTTTTAATGCCTGCCCTTAAGAAGCACAGACATTCTAATTACTGCATAAGTGCGTCCCTAAAATAAGTACCTAATCGGATAGGCCTTTGATTGAATATAATATATAACTATTGGCTATACTTTCCTTTTATCAATTTAATACAAGTAATCAATTAGTTGAGGGCGGGCGGGCTGCCCTACTTAGCGATGGGCGGGGCTTGGGTAGATACGCCCCACTAGACTACCGCCCACCTGTCTCAATCACGACTTGTCGCTCTACATGAACACTTCCAAGAATCCACTTAAAATGATTTATCAATATGTATGATGTATGTGTTTCTGTTACTGGGATAATTTTCCTTAATGCGGATTCTACCAAACTCTCTTCTCATGGAATAAAGTCATAAAAAGGGGTATGGTTTTGTATGAAAAAAAATCGAACTAACTGCTTTCAAAATAATGAAGGAAAACATCGTGACGAAACCGGGATGGCCACAACCAAAAATTCGCAGAAATGTGTCACCCATCAAACCCGCACTTGGCCCTCGTGTCTTCTCACAGAGAGAAGGCTTGCATCCCTGCAATGTAGGCTTATTATGCTCATTATAAAAAAACTGTTAAAAATTCTATTCGCAGGATAAGACTTATACTGTATTAAAGGTTTGAAAAGATAAATTCTTGTTCGTCACACACTCTTGGACATGGTCATCAGGGGTAAAGGCAAACTTCACAATCCGTGACTATAGATCTTTCTAACATCGAAGCTAATTAGAGTGAACAGGCTTATTCTGGGTAAGCTCGCTCCATCGTCGACTTTGTCTCCGTCATCTATGACCTAGACTAGAGTTAAGAACAAACCCATATTAAATAAAATAATAATAAAAATAATATATATAATATATCTTGGGACAACTCACACACGGTCATCCGATCCCAAACTAGGCAGAGCCTGTGCTATGGCAACCAGACAACTGATAAACATACTTATATATTTCTAAATACATACATATTAATTATAGACAAATTACACCCAGACACAGAACAAATGATCATGCTCAACACACAAAGATTTGTCCTGGGTGGGAATCGAACCCACGACCTCCGGTTTAGCAGTCAGGGTCACTAACCACTCGACCAACAGGCCAGTCAAAAATAAAAAAAATCTCGTACAACAGAGGATATTTTTTTTAAGGATGGGAAATCATCAAATGACTTCTTCCGCTCTGGGTGGAGCGGAAGGGTGAGTCAGACTCTTACTGACTAAAACCCATCCATGTTCCTTCTAAAGCCCTTTGCGTTCCAGGGCCGCAGTGACTCTTTCGAACAAATTCCGCAACCCTGGCAGGCTCTGGCACCGTCTAACAACAGAGGATAGTGTGCTAATAAATTTTATAATTAAATCATACGAATATGAACAGAGCCAATGGAGGTAATGTAAGGCGTTAAAGCAACTTGCTGTATATTCATTGACACGTAGATTGCCAGTAATAGGGAATATGCATGCAATTTTTTTGTTTGCAAAATAAAATACTTATTATCTCTAGTAAATAATTATGAAAGAATTTTTAAAATACCTTCATCACTGATGAAGTTATTCAGCTTCAAAGTTGACAATTAGAAAGAGAAGTCTGATACAAACTGTGACGTCAAATACTATGACGCCTTACAGCTGCCATAGAAAACAGCGTTTTCGCGAGAAGGATATTTGTTTAAAATAGTTAGATCTCGTTTGTGTTCCGGTCAATTCCGATTCTTTTATTATTGTTAGTATTATATTTTTGTATACTTCTAGATAAACTGTTAATATAATAAAAAAAAAGTTCATGTATATTCCCTATTGTCCGATATGCAATCGTGATATTTAAGGCGTTTGAGAACTAAGATAAGACATTTGAGCGCCTCATCTTAGTTTTCACACGACTTTGATATCATGATTGTACCCTGTGCGTGCTTATTGTGCTTAAATACCACCAGCCTTCTACCGTCTTACTGCAAGGCAGTGGCATCTTCTCATAAAGAAAAGGCAAGAGTTGAATTGTGCCCGGTGATTGTAAAAAGCTCTTTTTCTAATGTCTACGTTCCATATAACTGGGATTACCTAGTTATATGGAAGTTAGACATTAGAAAAATATTAAATGTGAATTAAACCTACTTTAGCCTGTATTCAATCATTCGGGTTTGTTCTGGTAAATTTTGTACAAAGGTTGCCATTGTTCACAAAGAATAATGAAGGAAATTTTGAAACTCAATCCCCAAGGGGGGAGAAAACGGGTGGTAAGTTAGCATAGAAAATATTGTATTTCTGCTACGTTGTTATATAGTATGTTTGTTATCACAATCACACCAAAGACTGATCGAATTTCGATGTAGATCATTTATTTTTCAAAATAGGTAAAGTTTACAACATTTCTGAAGAAACTCAGAAATATTGTAAACTCAAAGGCCAAACTTTTCATGTGTTATGTCTATGTGTAGTAACGTGTCTACTAAAGCAAACATTTGACGCTAGTCCCATTGATATATGTATTTGATGACGTAGTATACGGGTATCGTTTGGGCACATTCAAAGAGATCTGCCGAGAACTTCGGCCAAGGCATACTACCTTTTTTTTGAAGACCTAATCAATGGTGTTGCCACTTCTCCCAGACATATATTATACAAGCTTTTGCCTACGATTTCGTACGCGCATATCCCCACTCCCACTCCCGTAAGAATTTCGGGAAATCCTCTCTTAGTGCTCCCCTACACTCTCAAGGAACGTACATGCCAAATTTCAGCTTTCCACGACCGTTTCGGCTGTCCGTTGTCTGTCAGTCACTCAACACAAGGTAACGGAAGAATTGTATACATTGATAAAAATTGGATTTTGCCTGATAACCAGACAGGATAAATAGGGCCGGCCTTAACCATTTAGACTCCCCGAGCGGGTCATGCTTTTGTCGCCCTTTTTTTCATTATAATTTATTACACTTATATTCAATGTTGGACCTTTATTTATTAACCACCATACCACACCACATTTTATCATATTTTTTGTTTACAAACGTGTGTATTATCTTTTCAATAACTAAACAATGTGCATACCCACATTGTTTATTTATTGAAAGAGTATCTAATATGTACAATATAGGCAGGTATATTGTGTGTCACTTAATCACGAAACGTAGAATTAAAAACAACTAAAACCGTATTTTGCATTGTTTAGTTGTACCCATCATACCTACGTTGTTTCGTTATTGAAAGGGTAATATGTACAATATAGGTACCAAGGTTAAAAAATAAAGAATAATATTTATTTAGCACTTACATGAAACACGCACGAAACATAGAAATAAAAATGAAATGTAGGTATGCTAAGAACTAAGTATGTGCGAACCCACGTACCTCGTAAATCCGCTGAATTTAGTTTTCTTTATTTCGCTAGATATAGGTATTTGAATAAAGTGGTTAAGTTAAGCTGGCACCCGTAGTGCCCTGTATGTCCCGGCGCTCTCCAGTCGCCGGCGCCCCGGGTGGCCGCTCCGATCGCCCTACCCTTAAGCCGGTACTTCATAATCTATGGCAGATCATATTATTTTAACATAACGTAGTGACGCTTAACGATCTATGATAAGTTTGATATATATTGAGAAGTACTCGTCTCACTACTGAATTTCACAGCTTAAGTCACCACCGGGCGGCAGTGCAACTATAAACGGATAAATATTGTTCTTGGAGTGCCATTTAAATTATGCTAAACTTCGAGTAGTATAGGAGTACACTGCCGGCTACGGCGTAGTGCAATACGAGGTAAAACGCTACGAGTCGAAGCGGACCATGCTGCCGGCTACGGCGTAGTACGATGCGTGGTAAAACTCTACGAGTTGTAGAGATCTTTGCCATCTGCTACGGCGTAGTACGATGCGTGGTATAACTTTACCAGTCGTAGCAGCCCTTGCCATCTGCTACAGCGTAGTACGATGCCTGATAAAACTCTACGAGTCGTACCAGACTTTGCCATCAGCTACGGCGTAGTACGATGCCTGGTAAAACTCTACGAGTCGTAGAGGTCTTTACCATCTGCTAGAGCGTAGAACGATGCATGGTAAAACTCTACGAGTTGTAGAGATCTTTGCCATCTGCTACAGCGTAGTACGATGCGTGGTACTATAACTCTACGACTCGTAGCGATCCTTGCAATCTGCTACGGCGTAGTACGATACATGGTAAACTCTACGAGTCGTAGCAGTCAAATGACTTTTTCGAAAAAAGGTTGAGAGATATAGAGGACAATACCAAACCGTTACAAACGTCGCGCGTCGCGGGGGGTGGGGGGAGAGGATGCGTGTCGCGGGTTGATTCCCGTTCGGAGCAAATATTTGTATGGCCTATAGATAGTTGTTCCGGGTCTAGCTATGTGACTATGTATGTTTGTTAACGCCCATACAGATGATGATATGAAACTAGGCTTTTACGAGTATATAGCAAAAACGGCGGAACCCACTTTACCGCAATCAATGCGGCAGCAGGTTTGTGTGACAGAATATTACGGAGAAAGCCAATATTTATTAGCGATGCAAAGATTCTAACTAGCGCCTCTAGTGTCAAAATTGTGAAGCTGTCTAAGAACGACACTTTGACAGTTTTCGATATAATTTACATTTCAGAAGGTTTTATTTTTTTGCCCAGTGGTACCTACTTCTTTAAGGCTTATGTTTAACTGATCACCTGATTTAGTAAAATATCACAGGCAAAAATAGTAAATGATCACCAGAATATAAAACCGCATTTTAATTTAAAACTATAAGCAAAGTTTGTACATCTTGCTATCCTATTAAAGCAAATGACTCCAAACAAATCATAGTTGACCCAAAAATAGTAAATGATCACCAAAATTAAAACCGCAGTTTAATATGAAATTATAACCAAACCTACTAAAAACAATCTCTTTTTTCTATTAATGCAAGTTGTTTCTGGTGCCGCGGCACCGCTCGCTTCGCTCGCTCGGCTCGTGCGTAAGAAGTCACAGTTTTAACCTAACCTACACATTTTGTTTAAAGAAGAAATTAACCTAATCTAAACAGTTGAGTTCCGGGTAACCTATGCTCGCAAAAATTTGGTGATCATTTACTATATTTGGTTAGAACTATTTTTTTTTTTGGCTTAATTTTTTTGGTGTTAAGTATATATTTTTGGTAAAAGAGCTTAGGGTATCGAAGTATTTTCTGGTGGTCACAATATTGATTCCCCTTCTTTAATATAGCCCCTTTTAAGAATATTCTGAGACGGTACGACATCAGGAAACAACGATGTCTTTTAGAATCTGGAACAATAAACATAACCTCAATACCTGATGAGAAACTCGTCTTAGACGGTGTAAATGTATAGACATGAAGCACAAATTTGATAGCGCTTGGACCGCTAATTTCTTATGTATACTATGTTTTTTCTACTAAAACCACTCCAGACTGTCTCATAGTGAACAAAATTACATAAACAACTTATAAAATGCATGTGAATATAATATAAAACAGAATCATTAAAACATAATTATACATACTGTTTGGAAAATAGTCTGAACCTTGAAAATGACAGCTCCCATTTTTAGGGTTCCGTAGTCAACAAGGAATTGTTATAGTTTCGCCATGTCCGTCTGTTCGCGGTTTTGCTCAGAGACGATTAGCACTAGAAAGTTGGAATTTGGTATGGGTATACATATAAATCACGCCGACAAAGTGGTAAAATAAAATCTTGAAAACATTTTTTTTTTACCTTACCCCCTTTACATGTAACGAGACGATAAAAAAAACATTGCCAATGTTTTTTTTATCGTCTATCCCATGGTGTGGGGTGTCGTTGGATATGACGTTTAAAAATATTGAAAGTGTGCGAAAACCATTGTTCCATCCAAGGATCCGTTTGCAAAATATTAAGCTTTAAAGTTCTAATTTTTGTTAAAGTCAAGTCATTGTCGTCTGCCCTCTTCCAGTATCAATCATCTTATAAAATATAATTAGGTAAAAATTTCGTAGTAACCCCATAGAAAATGAGTTAAAACTGTATTTGTAATGTTATAGTTTTTTCTTCGTCATAATTATGTCTTTTGGAAACAAATTAAAATTTATTCCCGAATCTCCTAGTACTACGTTGAGGAACGCAATAATATTTTGTGTTTCTGCTTTTATTAGCAACTGCTTTGTTCATGTAATCGTGAACCATCATCATGACGTCTAAGCTTAATTAACCTCTAATTTAACAACCAAGTGTCGTTCATAGACAACTTCTAAATTTCGCCGCCAAAGGCGCGCACGTAATCTTTGCATTGCGTTTTAAAAATTACTTTATTTCATGATTCTTGGTGGTAGTTTTGTTAGGGTTCCGTACCCTAAGGGTTACCAACGGAACCATATTACTAAGCCTCCGCTGTCCGTCCGTTTGTCCGTCCATCATTCTGTCTGTCCGCGGCCTATATCTCAAGAACCGTAATAGGTAGACAGTTGAAATTTTGAGACCCTCTCATTCAAGATAAGTGTTTTTTGTGTTTATGGTACGGAACGTTTCGTGTGAGAGTCCAACTCGCACTTGGTCGGCTTTTTTTTATGGGCACGTTTTTTTTAAATATGTGTCTCTTGGCTGTGATCAACGTTTCGCGGCACCAATCAACGCAACACACGATGCTATCAACTTGAGTAGGTACCGTGAGTAGTTGTTATCATATTAACATACCATTCATTTGCGTGATATTTTTTAATATTAGGTTTTCCTTAAACAGGTTTTATTCAGTATTATTCCTCGTCAGTTATCGAGCCTAAAGTAAGAGTTATCACTAGCATAACGAGATAAGATTGTATGTTTATTCGACCTACGTGTTAGTAGGGTAATCTCTGGAAATAGATCCGATATTTCGATCTCGAAAATATTTTCACTAAATACATATTATTTACACAGATAGCTACACTATATCGAAGTACCATGTTTTGATTTATTTGCGAGTATTAAAGTGTGACGCATTATAGCCTATTTTTAGGGCCCTGTATGTCTGAAAAAAAAAGCAGAGTCCTTGTGTGAGAGTGGATGTGATCCCACATCCACTCGTGTGTAAAAAAATCATTAACATATTACATATACTTATTATTTTTCTGTGTCATGTTTTGTAAACTTACTTTGCATACTACTGTATAAATTCAAGTTTTTAAAACTTGACAGACAGATGTGTTGCTGGGGAGTTTGTTGAGCCACTTCTTCCCAGCTAAATCACTAGGAAGTGGTGACGGGCGGGTGTTTTGGGGAACTGTCTATGTAGAACTTTGACGTTCAAAATGTGCTGGCACTGGCACTCAGCCTAATTTGAATAAATGAATTTTGATTTTTTGTCTGTCATGACACAAAATGGGGTGTATGTTATTACCTTATTTTGGTCAAGTGGGAAGAAATTTCGCAAACCTTCAAAAAGTCAGCACGGTGCTACAAGAGCCGGAAGTCACGAAGATCAAGAGAGATTAATGCTTTATCAATGTTATTATAATATAGGTACCTATAGAGGCATATACGCTAAAAACGTTGAACTCGCATTTTTCTTTTATTTTTCGATTTTGTGATGCGATGTGATCTGTCCATTTACTAAAATTTTGCATCTTTTGTGTTAAGATATTATTTAATCATGCTAGTAATGTCGTAATGTACCATGGTGCATTAGTTATAAATAATCTTTATCATTTTTGATTGGAACCTTTGGAGTATGTAAGTCAATGTAAGTCAGTACATAGGTAGGTATGTCAATGTATGAGTTGGCTGCCATGCTCCACAGGTGTATTCCTTAAATCCAGATAGGCATTATGATACACTTATAAATCCTGAGCTTAATTTCCAGGGAGAGCAGGTTAGTCACCTGTCTCATTATATTCCAAGGTATTATTTAGCTTCTTCCGCTTGGGGAATCACAACATTACCTATTTAGTCGTACAGGTGGACATGTATTTCTTCTTGTCATGAACGTCATGTTTGGTTCCTTTTGCCTTTATTCTCCACTAGCTTCTGCCCGCGACTTCGTATGCGCATATCTCTTTTCCCGTTCGCCTATAGCCTTCCTTATGAACGTCGCTATTATATACAAAAATAATTTTCTAAATCCCTGTCAAATTTTCCCAATCAACCTTGAACCTAATGTTGAAAAATTGAAATTTAAAAATCTATTAAACTTGTAGTTATAAGTGCTGGCGTCTGTACTGTATTAGCTTTTGCTCGCGACTTCGTATGCGCATATCCCATTTTTACCCGTTCCTGTAAGAATTTCCCGTTACCGTAGGGATAGTCCATAGCCTTCCTTATGAATGTGGCTATCGTATACAAAAATAATTGTCCAAATCCGACTGGTAATTCCAGAGATTCCGTTCAAACAAAGAAACTCTTTAACTTTAGCCAGTTCGAAATCTCATCTAATCTTGTTTTTAGTAGGTAGGTATCTTGATCACACTGCTACACTAGGTGTGCATGAAAATGCCGATCAGGCATCTATCTTCATGCACTCCTAGTGTAGCAGTGTCATCGGCAAATGTACCAAACACTACTCTTTCTGACACGGGGAGATCAGTTGTATGAAAAAGGTAAAGACTGGGACCCATCACACTGCCTTGAGGAACTTCAGCTGCCCGGACTTCGTACAGTCCAGTTATTTCATGTTATTGTTTAACAAAGTTCTAAGTAAGATTAAAACCTCTGTTTTAAGTAAGATTTAATAAAATGTATTTTGTGATTTCAATAAATAAAAAAAAATATGTTTTAGTAGTTTGGTTTTTATTCGACCGGTACTAGTTGACTAGTGGATAAGGTAAGGAGAGAGGGGGGTAACCACAAGCATGGATTGCTTAGGGCATCAAGTAGTCTAAATCTGGCACTGCTCGCAGGCATGTCGTAGGCAAAGCTTTCTAGAGAATGTAGCTTTCAACTTGTTACTTTCAGTACAAAGGCAACTGGCAATATCACAAAATCTACTACCTAACTAATTGAATTCTACTATTCAAAAAGAAATATCACATATGGCAACATTAAATTTTTTAAATCTGTCAACTATCTTGTCTCTCGTCGTTGATTGGATTTTGCCACCCAATCGTCTGTCGTAAATGAACTGCCAATCACAAAGCTACAAGCACTCGTAGTAGAAAAGATGTCGTCGCAAGTGTAATAAAGTGTTCGACACTTAAACATTTTCCTATCATTTACCAAGCCAAACGCAGTAGAATTCACTTTTAGTAAAATTAGCGAAATAATTGATTGTGTTTTCTATTCTGCTAAGTAGATATTGTTGCAGGTACGCCAATGATTTTTTATAACTTTCTCTTGTATCGTAGACCCGTGACAGCTAATCCTTGGTCAGTGTTTTTTGTATTTGTAAATAAAAACAAAGATGTAGATTATTATTACTTGGTGGTTACTGCTAACGTCGATAAGGAGGAAAAGTGTTATGTTGACGTAATCACCTTGGGTTTATTGTTTACTTGTCAGCTGATTATTGACGATCACGTTGAGAATAAATTGGGCGAACGAAAGTTATTGTGTCGAGAGAGCGATTTCTAAGTGTAAACTTTTTGCTTAGATATGGCTGATGAAATGGATCCTTGCGAGTGCCTGTGGAACCATGAATTGGCGATGCGTCGGCTCATCTCTCTGGTGAGTTATTTGCCCTTGGAAGTTGTGTGATGAGATATAATTAAAGTACGTGGACCGCCTTGTATGTAACATCCACGTATACATTACCCTCGGAATATTTCCATAACTCAGATTGTTTCTTTCTGTACGAAATACCATGTTGCATTTACATGTTTTTTTGTGCATTATTGGTACATAATAGATATTGATAGATTTGACCTAAATTCATAATAATCTTTTTTTTTTAATATAGGTGTTTATAAATACAGATCTTAACTTATTGAAATATTACCTATTGAAAAAACTACACACCTACATTTTATTTTTTGTACCCATTAAATTTATGACAGTTATGTAAAGGCATACATTTTATGTAACTTTCGTTTATTTAATGAAATATAGAACTAACACTATAATTGCCAACAATAAGGTTCATAATGCCTTAATATTTTTTTTAATATCACAGTGTTTACTAGGTTACTTCATTGTTCAATAATGTAATTCTAGTAGCTTTTGCTATCAAACAGCCACATGTTAGTTTCAAAACAATAATGTCAAGTATATATTGTAAATATTTATGATGAAATCTAAAACAAATTCTTCTAATGTTTATTGCCATAACAGCTGCTCCACCCACACATACTTACCTATAAGTCTATGCAGTAAATTGCACAGATTGAATAGACTATTTTGTTGGATGAAGCCTTCAAACTTCAAGAATTCACATCTAAACTAATATTACAAAGTGTAATCCGTGGATGTTCTTATTGGATTTAAAAAACATTTCACCTAAATAACTACACTATCGCTGATGGTCAGTGGTTGGTCTTAAGGGTGGAGTTTGCTGACCTTTTACTCACTTCAGTGGTAACTATTTTCCTGGTGGTGATAAAAACCACTTTGATTATAACAATTAAATGAACAATATAATAATTTATGTACATGAGGAAGTTTTGTTTTCCTTGACTTGTATTTGGTTGGGAACATTCCTAGATTAATATTCAACTCTGATTTATAATTGGCTTTGAATAATATTATTAGAAATGAAAATAACTTGACATGAGATTTGAAGATTAATTGAAACAATAAATGTAACTAAACATAATCTATATATATGTTACGGCTAATACCTGAAGTGCGGCTACACCTGGTTTTAGCCGGCTAAAACTAGGTGCAGCCGGCCACACGCGGTTAAACTTAGATGTATCCTCTTATCTTCGGTTAAACCTAGGTTTAGCCTTCATCATAGCGGCTAGAACTTAGGTGTATGGAAGAATCTTAATGCTTGGTCCGATAAATTTGAAACTCAGCATTACCTAACAATCTAGTGTTTTGGGTTTTTTCTTAAATCAATCCCTGAATGAGTGTATATGGCTGAAACGGATTTTTTCACAATCAACCCTCAACGGTATGAAGGGCGCAACAGTTGCGCTGATCATGTGGTTTCAGCAGCAAAAAGCCTGAGAAATTAATGCCCTTTGAAGTAGGCAGGGGGGCATTCAATTTCATGGAATATATACTTAATCCACGCGGGCAAAGAGCTAGTATATTGATAAAACAAATGCCTAGAGGGTATATGCCAAGCCCACAGTAAATGTGTAACTGTGGTTAATGGTAAAAGTGACCGTGTTTTGAAGATAACATATCGCACCCCCGGTGCGACACTGTCACTTTTGCAAAAAAGCAATTTTTCAGGAGAAGCATTTAAAACTTTGACATCTCAAAAAATAATGATTTTCAAGATTGACAAAATAAATATCTTATACTACAACGTCAAACTATGTGTCAAACTTTGCATAAGTGACAGTGTCGCACCGGGGGTGCGATATGTTACAATCATCCATCACAGTTACACATTCACATGACTATTATGCAATTCGTAGACAGTGTTGCCTTTCATTATTACTCCTCTTCTCTGTGCATAAGGAGAAAAAGTACTTAATAAAATGAGATTAAAAAATAACTTTTCATAAGTACTTTTAATGTTTTGTATTTCATTTAATAGGTTTGTCAAGAAATTAAATTTGAATTAGTTTGTGGCATTCATTCAATTCAAAATTATTTCTTTATGCTTCAATTCACTATTTGTGATTTTAGGAAATTCTACGCTAGAATGTATTGCACACATGTTCCTTTATAGGTCTTATAGAATTTAATATTTCTTTAAATTCTCTAATCATTATTCTAGTGTTACTCAAATCTATCTAGGTCGTATTTAAATTTAAAGAAAGCCATAAGGCCATCATAACATAGTAAGGCGTTTGTGTTGGAGCAGTTAGCATGCAAATCTCTCTTGTAACAATTAAACCGCTAACTGGGTCCCTTATCGCGACGGATAAACCTGCCAATGGTTTCATGCTTGTAATTGAAAACCATGTTTTATAGCCGCCTATACTGTTTCCTCTAGCTCTTGTAGAATTTGATAAGAAGTTGTTTAGGTTACGGGTAACAATAGAATCGTGACAGCCTCACTCGGTTCCCAGGCCAACATGTTGCTAATATTTTCAGGATGGGTAGGTTGATCGGAATTAGCCAGAATTTCAATTTAATCTTCAGTAGGTACACAGTTAGGCACTGCGAGCTCCGATATTCTAATTTCTATAATTTGATAAGAAGTTGTTTAAGTTACTGGTAGCAATAGAATCGTGACAGCCTCACTCGGTTCCCAGGCCAACATGTTGATAATACTTTAAGGAGGGGTAGGTTGATCAGAATTTGCCAGAATTTCAATTTAATCTTCAGTAGGTACCCACACAGTTAGGCACTGCAAACTCCGATATTCCAATTTCTTATCCTAAGACTAGTTTATTCACGAGTGACGGTGTCTGTTACGCATTAGTAATCGGTCAGGTTCCGGTTCAAATCTTGTGTTACGTAAAGCGGCAAAAATGTCGACAAAAATCTGTTGCGCAGCGTTTTTGTTGTCTGGGCCTGGACATCTTTTTACGCTGTTATTTGCAGGCGAGTAGATAGGTTCACCGTTCACGGTGAACTTACGTGGAAGCGTCGACTAACACGCATTTTCAAAAAAGTTGGTTAGATAATCTCTAGTAGCCAACAGGCCGTATGTAGTTTTCAACCTCACTCACATCTTTCGTCTGAAATCACTACGCTACTCGTATGACTGTGAGCAAATGATAACATCAAGTAGGTACCTACCTAACATGATTTGGATATACACACAAGTCACTGCTCGGGTTGTTGGCCCCTTTGCGCCAACGCGCCCCGTACGCCAAACGTCACAAATATGTGACAAAAAGTATGTCGAATTTGTGTCTTGGCGTCAGGAGCACGCCGATGCGCTCTGGCGTTCAAAAGGTTAAATACTGCTAACATACCACGCAATGCCTGATAATGCCTTGTTGCATTAAGTGTATGTACCATTACTGTACACAAGTATAAATAAATAAACAACTTCTCCTGTGATTTTTCAACATCCGTGTTAACGAAGTCTGGTGGTCTACTAAATCAAAGCCGGAAGTTACTCTACCTAAGACAATAATGAA
Organism: Mamestra configurata; assembly: GCA_002192655.3. NCBI lineage: Eukaryota > Metazoa > Arthropoda > Insecta > Lepidoptera > Noctuidae > Mamestra > Mamestra configurata. The sequence goes on from NDFZ01005241.1 coordinate 293,771, forward strand.
CATTGTTTGCTCCTGCAGCCTGTGAGTGAGCTTAGAAAAATGACAAACAACGACGTGTGTTCTTTCGCTGATTGTCATAAATATTGAAGACTGGCTTCTACCAGCGGCAATGCCCGCGTGAAATTTTGAAATCGTCCCGAGGGAACGCACAGTACACACCTTGAATAAAAAATATCCTAGTGTCATTCTCCGATGTCCATTCTATCTCTTCCTTCATCATCATCCACAGCCCGAGTTCGCCCACTGCTGAGCATAGGCCTCCCTTCTCTTGTGCCAATCCCCACGTCCCTGTTCATGTTCTATATCTTTACTTTACCAAAATTTATCAAAATTTGTATCGTGGCGTCACGTATTGTGCATATGTGAACGCACCTTAGATATAGAATTGCATGTGTTAATATTTAAAGGAAGAACGCAACCTTGCATGTTTGTGACAACAAAAGAGACTTCGGGGCGCTACCCCTAGCGTCCCTCTCTCACTTGTCTAAATATTAATATTCATAACCATAACTGCTACTGTGTACCAGTACATATTATTTACCGCAAATTATACTTTTACTCCGCCTCCGATTATATCAACCCCATCGTAAGACACAAAGGGTGCCAGGGTTGCGGAATTTGTTCGAAAGAGTCACCGCGGCCCTGAAACGCAAAGGGCTTTAGAAGAAACACGGATGTGTTTTAGTCAGTAAGAGTCTTCCGCTCCACCGAGGCGGAAAAAATCATTTGATGATTTCCTATCAGGGGACAGACAGAATACCTTCTATCTGCGTCCCCAAAAGTGGTTTAGACGTGAAAGGGACAGACAGCGTATGAAATCAGTCCAATTCCGTGGCGAAGAATCAAGATAAACGTATTGGAAGACCTACAATTCAGGGTTTTCAGGTCCTTAAACTGAATAAGTATTTGAACAGATTAGTTGTACTTTTAAGAAAAAACGAGGAAGTCATTAATTTTTAAGAACTTCGAGTGTTCGTTAAATATTATTGTTGATCCTTTGTCATAAATGCGTCTTCTAGTGAAATAATAACAAACTTTTACGAAATTTATGATGCACTAGTTTTGGCCCGCGACTTCGTACGCGCATATCCCGTTTTTTCCCGTTCCCGTATGGCCTTCCTCATGAATGTGGCTATCGTATACAAAAATAATTTTCCAAATTCGACTGGTATTTCCAGAGTATGTTTAAACAAACTGACTCTTCAGCTTTATTATATTAGTAGAAGATGATGCATTTCTCGGTGAAGATCAAGTCGCTTTCCAATCGTAAGGATGCGCATCCAGTTTGTTCCCTTTTCTAACATCAACATAATGAAGAAGTTACTAACTATGCGAATGTATCGAGCGCCTCGTTGGTCTAGTGATCGCAAGCTTCGTGGTTTTTCCACCAAGAATTTTTCAATAGTAGCCCGTCGCCTGGACAAATGGATTACCTACATTTACATGTGACATTATTTAAATGGCGAAATTATTGTGGATGTACTTTATGTACAACCCAGTACAACCATGGTTAGCAACCTTACTCTTCGTGGACCAGGACGGTGTGATGTTATGAAAAATATATATATTAAAGTTTTTAAACTACAAATTAACGAGTAGTTGCAGAACATCGGTATTGAGAGCGATATTATCTGGTAATGTTATGATAATGTGACCGATAAGATTGTGTTGTAACGTGTTCTAATTATGATCACGCACTGGTGTTAGAAGTACCTATCTAACTGTGCTTATATTTTCAACCACGTCAGCTGTATTAATTAGTTCTTCAGATTTTCTGTCTCATTGTACTACTACTACAGTTGTTCATAACCAACCACCACTGAAATCGCGAAAAAAAAATCATCTGCTCCATACATTTCTGTGCGCATAACTCGACAAAATGTACCTACTGAACAGCTGATTTTTTTTCACTATTTCAGGGTTGGTGCCATAGTAAAAGTTGTTCATAATGATGAGTACAATGACCTCTTAAGAGGTATTGCGTTTATTCTGTTACACGTTGTATTTGTAACGACTGTCAGAGATCTTCAAAATGACAACCGAGACCAAAGGCTTAACGTGCCTTCCGAGGCACGGAGGAGTCTCGTCTCGGTTTGTAATGGATGGTCATCTATTCACGAACTGATATCGGCTAGACCCATGCGGGTGTTAATATTAAGCCACGAGCGTATACCACCTATTTAATAGAGTTTTAATTTATATATGTCACCGGACAATTGTAAACTCCGTAAGATTGTAAAATATCGCGTAAAATTGTAAACTATTTGTAGACACGGATATATTAGAAACTATTGAATTTGGATGGGATTTATTGTATACAAAACTATTGTTTGATAATATATCGAGAAATTACTATTTAGTCAAGATTTATTACAATTTTACGGAGTCTGCAATTTTCCGGTGACATACCTATATTTGCCATAACTCTATTTAATTTAGTTACGGGTAGACGAAACACTTTCTTCGCACTGCAACAGCACGTGTAGACGTCCAATTTAAACAGTTACATTCACTCATACGTATAATCGCACTGTCGCGCATCACACATGTAAATAACTCAGACAGACAGCTGCAATGACCAAACAAAAGATTAACGCAGCCAAAATACAAAGTGACAATGCCTTAATTGGACAAATAAGACAAAAGGAATCATCGCTATTGGCAAAGCCGTTTTTTATTAATACACACACACTACTTACCAATAAATATGCTGCTATACGAGTGAATGTTCTTCCGTTTGAACCTTGAAGGTACTGCGATCTTATAGGCAGGTACCCAAAAACCTACTTCTGCAACGATATTTTAGGAAACTACGGACTTGCGTTTCTTGTTTCTGCAAGCAATAACGGAAATGTCAATAAAGGAAATCTTTGCCATATTTAGAAGATGTACGATAATTTATAATTAGTATCCCTCAAACACTCGTATTCTTATAATGTACCAACAGGCTATTTCGATACGCTATGCACATAATCAATTTTCTTTTTGCGGCCACATCTCTAGGTACTAGGATGCAATAGTTTAAACTATAAAACCTACTAAAGTAGGCTTTTCTACCCTAGTACCGATGTCACATAATTGTCTCTAACCGCGATGTTGAAAAGCAGCAGATTCTGAAGTTATTTCTACTCCATTGGTGTAATTACTGCAAGGCGTTCCAATGCGAATATAAACGAATAATTAATCATATCAGCCGAAAGACGTCCACTGCTGGGCATAGGCCTCCCCCAAGTGTCGCCACAACAACCGGTCCTGTGTGTCTAGCATCCATCGGCTACCCGCGACCCTCACCAGGTCATCGGCCCACCTTCTGTGTGGGAGGCCTTCCAACGCTACGTCTTCCGGTACGCGGTCGCCACTCCAGAACTTTTCGGCCCTATCGAACCCTGTTCTGCGAGCAATATGTCTGCCCTACCCACTGCCACTTCAGTTTGGCGATCCTTCGGGCTATGTTCCCGACCTTGGTTCAGTTGCGGATATCATCATTCCTGATTCGATCGGAGCATTGCCCTTAAGGTGACTTTAAGCCTTCTGATGAGGCCTATTGTGAGCGACCACGTTTCGGTTCCATAAGTCATCACTGGCAACACGCACTGGTCATAGACTTTTGTCTTGAGACACTTTTGTATCTGAGACGAGAAGATACCACGCAACTTCCCGAACGCCGCCCAGCCGAGTCGGATTCGACGGTTGACCTCTTACGAATTCATAATTATAAAATAGTAGGTAACATCTGAAGTCTATTATTTTATTTTTTTGCTGGCCTAATTTATGTCCCACTGCAGGGCAAAGGATCCTCTTTCTGTTTATGTACCTCTCTATCCTGAGCGATCTCTGACCAACTTTGACCGCAATTGTTACCAGATTATTCAATTAATTAACTTTTGAACGTCAGAGCATAAATGCATCGGCGTGCCCTTGACGCCAAGCCACAAATTCGCCGAAGTTTTTGTCACATATTTGTGACGTTTGGCGTACGGGACACGCGCTTGCTTGTCACATATATGTAACGATGGCATTCAAAAGGTTAATTAATTTAACCTACCATTCATGCCATTCCAAGTCTAGTACACTTATCAACAAATCAAACGTATTTTAAAATATTCCATGACACCAACAAATACCTACCCACATAATATAAGAACTTATTTACAAACAAACGAAGGAAATGGATTTCGCCGATGATGATTCTAAAATAATTAAACGTTTACGTAATTAATGCCTTTACGTAAATTTCAATTATAAGATATCAGCTTGAAGCTATTTTTATTAGATTTTTTGTGACGTAATGGTTATGTGCTCAACGGTATTTTATGCACTTTTGAATACATAATAACTTATTTTTGAAAAGCGTATCAACAAAAACAAGTCTTCCGCTTGCTTCGTATGAACAATGTTGAGAATGGAGACAATGTTCCACCTCGCATAGGACAAACAGAAAAATATTCGAACTTGATGTCCAACTTTCATTAGTTGAGACTTGAGAGGTACCGAAAAAGCATTTGAATTATTGGTATTCGATAATATTTACAAAAAATGCCCGTGGGCTGTAGCCAACCTGTTTGTGAGTCACTCATCAGAAATAACTATACTTGGAGACCTCATAAAAAATATCGACTTGTTACGATGCAAGCTCACGAAACATCTGTGAAAACAATACGATATTCAAGATTACTATACCTAAGTGAACAACAAGGTTTACAATATTTAATATGTAGAATGCTTTCCTCCAGTTACTGTAGAAAAGATATCGACCCGTCACAAAAATAAACGCAAGTTAGGTGATGCGATAGGCTGTTGAAAGTTGATGATGAATATTTGACAATTTGTGACAATATTTTTAGCTCGACAAACTGGGCCCTACTCTTTTACAAAAATTTATCTGTTGTTCCCAGCTCCGTCAAGGCCAGTCGTACTGCACAGACAGCGAATGCCTGGAGACCATGCCGGGGCTCCCGCAGCCCGAGTCCTCGGCCAACAGCTTCATGGTGATGTTCCTCATGATGGCACTCGCGCTCGCCATGTACGCCATGCGTCCGCGCCGCAACCAGATACAAGACGCTGCGAAGCCTTCGCGCAATTCTCAAGTAAGAATTCTGATGTTTTCTTTTTAGTCGTTGAAAGAACTGCCGTGCTCGACTGCCTTGTTGACTAGGATGTATGGAAAATTAATGCGGATCCTAGAGGGAAGTGCCTACCCTAAACATTAATATGACCAATATGACTGTTTACTTAAACTGCATTCAAAGATTTTTTAAAGTCCCCTATAAAACCAGGGGTGATTAGATAAGAGTTGATTAGACAATTCAAATGCAATCAAAGCACACCGAATTTTTATGAAACCTTTTGTAAACCAACAATAAAGTACTTACTTTCCCTCAAAGGCCCCTCGCTTCAGCTTTCTATCTTATACTTACGCAATTTTATAAATATAATAATAATATTAGGACTATTGTTGCCAATAAGCCTGATATAGTGGTGGTGGACCGAATCGAGAGGCGTGCAATGATTGTAGACATAACCGTTCCGCAAGACGAGAACCTCGTGAAAGCCGAGAAAGATAAGCAAATCAAATATATTGACTTGGCTCGCGAGGTTGTCGACATGTGGGATGTGGACTCAGCAATCATTGTACCGATAGTTGTGTCAGCCAATGGCTTAATAGCCACGAGCCTCGACCAGCACCTCAGGAGGCTCTCGTTAGGCAGCTGGATCAAGGGCCTGATTCAGAAAGCGGTACTTCTGGACACGGCTCGTATTGTTAGGAGGTTCCTCTCTCTTGAGCCCTGACCGCCGGTAGCTTGGACCCTGTTCCCGATACCGGTGGGCTACTATTTTTATATTTTTAAATGTTTTTTTTTTTTTTTGTTTTTTTAAGAAATATTTAAAAATGTAACAAATAAGTTAAAAAATGAATAAACGGAATAATAATAATAATATATTGGGACAACTCACACACGGTCATCCGATCCCAAACTAGGCAGAGCCTGTGCTATGGCAACCAGACAACTGATAAACATACTTATATATTTCTAAATACATACATATTATAGACAAATTACACCCAGACACAGAACAAATGATCATGCTCATCACACAAAGATTTGTCCTGGGTGGGAATCGAACCCACGACCTCCGGTTTAGCAGTCAGGTTCACTAACCACTCGACCAACAGGCCAGTCAATATGTAAGCTAGCTACCTATTTAACAGCTATCTTTTCACTTGCCATACATTTGAATAGTTTAAACATGATATAAATGTACCAATACTCCAAGCCCAGTGTAGGGAGGGCGTAGTTAACTACTATTTTGTAATCTGGTTACTAATTATGATTAATAGTAGTTAACTACATGTAGTTGATGACGTCATGTAACTTAACTATAGTAATCAAACTACATGAAGTAGTTGTTAATTTGATTGCTTCAATCTAGTAGTTGTAATTACTGATTATTTGAGTTTCAAGAACTTAAATTTTGCAATTAAATAAACATGAAATGTGTTGTAATATATGTTTTAGAATCTGGCTGCATAAAAAAAACTTCAAGTTTCTTTCACGTACCTTTATTTTCATGAATTATTAAAAGCAAGGATTGAAGTCGTAGAAGCGTGTATTGACATTTAATCAAAAAATCTAAATTACTCTGCAAACAACAACTTAATTCAAATTATTTGCGAATCAAATAAAATAAAAAACATGTCGATTGGGATAATCAATTTTCGAAACACGTTTTTCGAACATTTCATCCGACAGATTATGGGATTTGGTGTGGTTTATCAATTTTATCATAGTTACGTATGAAAACAGTATTTCCACTGGAGCCGAAGAAGGTTAAGGAGTATTGTATTTTATGAATACTTTTTTGACTACCTTCCCAGCAAACGACAAGTCGGTACATGAACGACTCGCGCGCGTATTTGCTATTTATAATACGCACCATCCTTTTAAATGTGTAGTTATAAAAAGTAATCTCGTAATCGTGATTGCAACTACAATTAGTAGTTAGTAGTCAAAATGTTTAACTACATCTTATGATTATGTATTCCAAGTAATTTGTAATCATGATTACGAACTACTATATGTAGTCGTAGTAATCAGTAGTTAGATTTCATATTGCCCAATACTATAATAATAATAAACGTTTATTTCGACCAACAAAATCATAGCACACACATTACACATAATATAATAATAAAAAATATAATAAAAAAAAACACACAAAAATACCACAAACATACATATTACTGGTTTCGATTGCTCAGGAATTGAACCATACAGCAATGGTTCAGGTACTGACAATCGAACCTCTGCGCGAATGCCCTCAGGATGCCGTTGAAACTAGCCGGAACCCTGCGCACCAGGGATGTGTACCGTTTTCGCATAGTAGAGTAGAAACAGACTACTTGTGATTCGGCGAACATCCCTGATGCGCTACATAATCGGGGCAGCCCCATCAGCACTCTGAATACATTATTATATTGCACACGCAAGGCACCGTACTGTCCGCGCGTGTATGTGAACCACAGGCTGCTCGTGTAGAAAGATGTACAAAATACTTTGAACAATGTTCAAAGCACTACTGATACAATGTTCAAAGCATTTTGATTTAATACTGTCCAAGCCTAGCATTAACCATACTGACCCACACTTACATCGTGTTATCAGCATAACATGTAACTCATGTGTATAATTATATATACTCAATTAAGTAGGTATAACCCTGCAAAAATGCCGATCGATGATCTCACCTCAGACAAAACGGTCTGATGAAATCGAATGATGTCGGCCACCGTTTGACTTTTCATTTCACCTGGATATGTATGTGTGGGTACTAATTAATTACACCGCTCATCTAAATATCTTGACTGGCCTGTTGGTCGAGTGGTTAGTGACCCTGACTGCTTAACCGGAGGTCGTGGGTTCGATTCCCACCCAGGACAAATCTTTGTGTGATGAGCATGATCATTTGTTCTGTGTCTGGGTGTAATTTGTGTATAATATGTATGTATTTAGAAATATATAAGTATGTTTATCAGTTGTCTGGTTGCCATAGTACAGGCTCTGCCTAGTTTGGAATCGGATGACCGTGTGTGAGTTGTCCCAGGATATATTATATTATATTATTATATTAAATAAAAAAAAATATCCCTATTTTACACCCTATTTTAATTTTACTCCAATAAAAGTCAAATTTTAGATTAATAAACATTTAAACTGAAAATTATAAATATGCTCGTGTAACTGTCTACTATACAAGCAATCGCCCACCGCTTATATAAATCCCAACCAGGCAATTTAATTCAATTGGACCTTGAATGCACCGTACGCGACTATTGTGTTCAATACAAGCCATACAATACAGTATCGAAACGAAATGGCCAAAACTGTCACAGCAGCAAAGCTATTACCTATGTGTTTATAAATCAGTTGTTAGTAGACAGCTTTTGATCTGTGTCATGTCGTGTCCCCTAAAATGCTACATAGTAAGTCGTTATTGCCATTTTTCTGCACTCAAAATATCAGAACAAGGTGGGTAAATAACAGCGAAAACAAATAACGGAAGGACGAACGGAGCAAATAATGGCTATTGTTATTTCCTGTTTATTCAGCTTACAAAACGTATGATTTCACGCTAAAAATGTATGAATTTACGTTAAAAATGTATTACATTTGCAGTAATGTTTTTAAGCACATTTTTAACCCCTCCCCTCTTGTGAATCGTGGTGAGGTTTATACTAAAACCCCCTACCCAGAAACACGTATTTTTTGGTACAGTCTCTTTAAAAAGTACAGAACATTATCTTCAAATACAGGTTTAATGTACATAATTAAATTCTGTGAATTGCGCATTCAACGCATAAATAAATACACGTGATAACCTCACTACACCCCCTCTCCCCCTTGTGACC